>JAOEHY010039805.1:0-55584 GCA_025447955.1 Psilopsiagon aurifrons | reverse complement strand
CTAAGCCATAACTAAAAACATTGGTGTTATCAGCGCTGTTCTCAGGCCACAAGTCAAAAACACAGCACTGCACCAGCCACCAAGAAGGAGAAAAATGACTGCTACTGCTGAACCCAGGACAGACACTTATAGCACATTTGATTACATTCTCTGTGCTGTGGCTATTGTACTCTTTGTATGTTAAAAATTACTTGGGAGAAGAAAACTCGCTGGAATTATATTTGTGTAGCTGCTGGTATTTAAAAGAGGATAAAAAAGAATTATATTTACAGCATAACATTTTCACAGTATTACAAGACAGCTTAGGATCTAAACAAACTAAAAGGCAGCTACTAGCAACAGTATTTTCTGAGGGAATATAATTACAGTTTTATGGTGCTGGTTCCTCTACCTTGTCATTTGTTCTTGACTGTCAGGAGAGGCAAAGTTAATTAAAACCAAGGAGAAGAAACAACTAAAACCACAGTGACATTAACTGAAATAGCACAATAGGCACTTACATATCTAGAAATGCAAACCCATTTTTGCATATCATTGTTTCCAGCTGTAAATGTGAATTTGTAGAATTAAATGGTATCTTTTGGACCTATTCAAAATGCTGCTAAGAATTGCTATATTATAGTAATGATTGTATCAAGGTGTGATACAACTGGAATTTACAAGCTACTATTAGCACTGAATCTTGACCAGCCATTAAAAAAGCCTTAAAGTTTTCCATACACGTATTCTGCTTCCCTTCTTATCATTTAAGAGCTGTTCACACAGTAGCTTCTCAGAGACTGGATCACAGAGAGTTGTTTTGTATGGCTAACAAAATGCTGTTCCTACATGGAAATTGAGGGCTACAGAGAACTGAAAGTGTCAAGTTCATCTTATTAGGAAATCTTAATGCCCCACAAAGTGATAATCTGTAATGTGTTTTAAATATCACCATGTGTCTTCATAAAGTTGAAATGTATCCCACAAGAAAGGGTCCTTAGGCACCATCCTTTATTCACTGTAGGCCTCCTTACATCTGGAAACTATGGGAGGCTTTTTTATATCCAGAGATGCCTGCAGCTTGCCCAGGGTCTCAAAGGTCTGCCGCTAGCATAGAATCACAGATCGTAGAATAGTTAGGGTTGGAAACGACCTTAAGATGCACCAACAATCCACAGAAAAGCCCTATGGTAAGTTTGCCATGAGATTTGCAAGACAGGCTATTTATTCCCTGCAAATAACATTTGAGCCTCGCAATTGCATTCATGTCTAAAAACTTGTCACTGAAATTTGTTTACAGTAAACATTTGAAACCATATTGTCTATAGGGTTCCTGGTGTGTCAAGAGCACTGAAAACTGCATTACCTCCAAAACATACTAAGCTTCTGCCAACTTTATTAAATAATAAACAAATTGGTAGCATGTTTTTCCTGTATCAGAAAGGAATATAATCCTGATTCCCATAAATCTAGCTGAACTATTATGCATCAAAATTACTTAAGCTCAAGCTGTAGTACAAGTCTGGCTTGAAACTGTCAGCTTCAAAATTTGGCAGGAAGTTGTGAACAACATACACATTTTGGAGTGTCCAGCATTCAGTGTCCAAGTTGTATAGTCACTTAGCTTTCCCGTTGTCCTCCAGAAATCCTGAAGTGCTGCATGCTGTTGGGTATCAACTTTTTCTTTGCTTTAATGAGAATTGAACAAACACAGAAGTCTTCAATTCTTGCAGTTTAAACTATATTTGGAATAAAATTCATTGCTCCTGAGAAAGAGAAGCATTTATTATGAAATCTGCCTTGTGTGTCTGAATGTCTCCCAAACACGAAGTTCGTCATGAAACATCTTTATTGTACAACTCTTGGTGGGTTTTTTATGAAAACAACCACATCTAGTAGTTTAACAGTACAACCAGTGTTCTGTGTCTACTTAGGTACATGAAGTGTACACTCTACTCAATTCACTCTAATTATTAAGAGTTGTTATTAAATCATAAACTGTGTGGGCAAGTGTAGACCTAGATAGATGAATTTGAATTTCACACTTTTTTTTTTTTACCTGGTAGGTTAGACCAGTCATCTGGGTTGAGTCTTTCATCCTTTGGTTTACAGGCAGCTACTTCTCCCAGTGAGCTCCTGGAAACAATCTCATTTGTATGAGCAGACAAGAGAAACAGATCAATTAGACTGCAAGTTTCGTACTACAAGAATGAGAAGAAAAAGGCATTTCATCTCATTCTGATTTTGCTTGAATTTTATTTTTCTTTAATTTCCCAGAGGAAATTGGAAGAATTTCAAGAAGACATGTGCCATACTGCTGTCTCAATTAGTTTATAGCACAACAGTGCCAGAGTAGAAAGATACAGTTTTACTGCATGGCATCACATGGAATCTAGGAGCTAAATTAACCTGCCATTCTTGTCTGATCTTTAAAAAAACCCAACACAATAGAATTAGAATGTGTTTAAAAGGAATGTTCCTTTGCTTACTTATGCTTCAGTGTTACATCCTGCTGCATGCACTTAGAATTTAATCTCCTTTCTTTTTTAGTTACAACAAATGGCTTAAGAAGATAATAACTGTCTTAATTAGACAAAATAAGAACAGGAACATAGATAATGAGTAAATCTTGTGTCTCTTCTA
Source organism: Psilopsiagon aurifrons (assembly GCA_025447955.1). NCBI lineage: Eukaryota > Metazoa > Chordata > Aves > Psittaciformes > Psittacidae > Psilopsiagon > Psilopsiagon aurifrons. The sequence goes on along the minus strand of JAOEHY010039805.1, from coordinate 52,962 downwards.
ATGCTGGGCACCCTGTGTTTGTGCAGCATCAGACAGAGCCCAGATGGATTTTCTCATGGAATACTGCACAGAGCAGATCTTGTCCATGGAAAGAAGCTCTCTCCTTTGGTCATTCAAGATTGTATAAAAATCCCTTACAAGAAAACCACTCTGTTTCTAAAGGATGTCCGTATGAGAACTTTTTGTTGGAATTTCACCTAAAGGCATAGCCACCAGCATGGAGTGGGAGCTGCCTGCAAGTTCCCCTGTTATGGTGAGCCGCCTAGGTTCATCCTGGAGCCAAGGCATTTGTGCCTGCTCAGGCTGTCAGATCAGCCATGTTGATTGATGTGCAGTGGTCTCCCGGTTACGGTGTACATTAACCTAGAACATTTCTTGGTACTTCAGCATAGATATATTTATCATGTCATCAATCAGCTGATGTGCAAGTCCACCATGGGTCACTCCTGGAAAAAGTCAGAGCAATTGCTAGTTAGCATTGTGTTCAAGATGCTTCTTAAGTGAAAAGATAGTGCAGAGAAAAGGTATCTGAATTTATTTTACTGCTACCAGGAAATCTTGAACAACAGTGGAGAACTATTACTTAACCACAGATTTCATACAACTAGTTTTAGTTGTCAAGCATTCAACTTGATCCAAATTTCGTTCAGTCAACTACTCCTAACCCATCACTTGCTAAATAGAAATAGTTGTGGTCCCACTATTGCAGTGATTGTTATATTTTGCATATATTACAGAAAGATGTGTATGTACAAAATGTAATACTCTCTAAAGAATGGTTGTGAGGACTGTCCTAGGAAGCAGCATGATTATATTTCTCTCTGCAGGCATGCTGTCAGGAGGAGATGAACAAAAGCTTATTTTTATGACCTAGGAATACCCTTTAAAAACCCCAGTCTAACTAACTTAAAAGAGGAGAGGTTTGCACTATTTGGAGGTGAAAGTTGGTCAGATTTTGCTGTTTGTTAAACAAAATCTTGCTGAGACAACTTATGAGTATGATTTTAGGAATTCCTGCTGGTATTAAAATCGGCATAAAGGCTCTGTTTTACTCCAAATAGAAAACAAAAAATTATCTTCTTAGGGGGTATTTTTCATAATGTTTCACACAACATCATGCAGCTATTATAATTGCCTAGCAATTCACTGGTTTTGCATCTTCTGCCTTCTTTTTAAATTTTGTAGTGCAAAAATAGGGATATTAGTGAAGATTTTGGTTTTACCATACTTGACAGATCACATTTTCCTTTTCAGACTTTCCAAAGAAACTGTATTACTAAATGGGACAATTTCTATCAAGAGGAATTGGTTTACTTTATAAAGTCTAATGTCTTGAAAAGCAGTTTTATACTTGGTGGGCATTTTTCTGCTTTCATTATAAAATTGTTCTTTCTGTTCATCTGACCTTTCAAATAATAACCCATTTATCAACAGCTAATGCCATCCCCTATTGCAACAGAAAAATTAAATTGCTACCTAAGAACATGGCAAAAGCAGTCTCTTGAAAAGAAAAGCTTTAATGAGGGCTATGACCAGCATATTACCTTTAGGGCTGCAATTTTTATGAATTAATATCTAACAGATTTTAAGCAACTTTAGAATCCAGCAAAAATTCTTTTCAGCGTTCACAGAGTGGAAGCCAGCAACTTCAAAATAAAGTGGATTTTGAAATGGGCTCTATCATAACTAGGGACATGAGAGAGTGGTAGCACTGCTGTATGCAACCTGAATGCTCAGGGTGGTGAAGGAAGGAAAGAGGAGGCTGGGCAGCTTGGTCAGTGTTAGCACTGCAGAATGCTGGTGAGTGCAAGGAGGCAGAAGAGCTTTAGGGCTTTCTTGCATTACCGAGGAATAACTGTCACAATAACTTCTTTAAGTAAATGGCATTTTCCTGCCCACTATGACTTGCCCTTGTTTGGTCTTTGATGCTCTGTTGATGATGTATTGCAAACCAGGTGGGTTTATGTCAGTGAGGGAATGGGAAGCCAAGCTGAAGCTGTCTTCAGTATTACTTGATACTTCTCAATGGAGTGCTATAATTGGAAAAACTGACCTGAAATGTCAGTTGATTAGGAAGTGAAAGTCTTGATATGAAGAAAAATGCCTCTACTGAATGAGACTCACTCTTTGGGAAACTGTTTTCTTTCCGTTTGTGCTATTATTCTTCCGTAATGAAGCAATTTTTTGTGTGAAAATTGAGCTGGTTTTACTCATACACACTTGATCGCTGTTGTGTGAAGTTTCACAAATATGTTTTTAGGTGTATCTTTGATTTTTAGGTGTTCTTTTCCTCTCCACTGTCATGTAGCTTTAAGTTATTCAAGATATTTAGCAGTAGTGACAGATCTCAAACTTCTTAAAAAACATCCAAGGGTGCTGTTCATGTTATCCCTATTTGAGAGCCTGAATCATAGTGCCTGGTTCTTGCTAATACAGAATTACTGAATATTAAACTAAATTCCTTTTTAATTAACAGGACAATACCTCAGTCTAATTCAGAATACGATAAATTTGAGAATATTTCACTAAATTTAGCCAGTCATTGCGTTGTCATCTAGTTATACTGGTTTTTACAAGACAAATAAACTGTTCACGGTATATCTTTGTGCCCTGTTTTACTCTGGAACTAGCATTATTTTGGTTCTGATGCGTTACATTTTAAACCTCTGGCTAAACTAGCGGGTTTTGTTAACTAGGTATCACGAGCAGCATATCTGTTTGTTTACTGCAGTATCTGCGTAATTGTTAACTTAAGTAAATTGGTGCAGAGAAACTGAATTGTAAATACATGCAGAAATAATTATCATCATTACAGGTTTTCTTTTGATTATTTGTTGTTAGTTTTCAATAAGCATTATATCAGAAAGAACTACAGATGGTGTTTTTTTATTGTTTGAGGATTTTTTTGTTTGGTTGCTTTGGTTTTGTTGGTTTTTTGTTGGTTTTTTTTTGTTGACTTAAAACTTCAACTCTTGGGATGGAATGTTGTAGGATAGATGTAGGATAGACCAGGGATTGGTGGGGCACAGAGCCTCGCTAGTGGCAGTCAGAGAATATTTTATTCATACATCCATTCTTGAAAAAGGTTTACAGAGAAGCCTATGTCCTCATGATTAAGATCTTTTATCACTTAGCAGGTGTAGAAAGATGTTTCTGTTAAAGTGCTGATTGTGTTGTTGTCAATTGATACAGTTTGTGAAGACCTTTCCAACACCATTGACTACAAATTTACAGATTAATTATGCATTGTGTCAATAATGTCCTTTTACAATCTGCAGTTTTAGTCTGAGAGACCATTTCTGTAGGTATCATTTGGGGGATTAATTGGGGCTTTATCAACTTTTCATTAAAGCTGCCTTTTTATGAAGTTCGCCCGTTTATCTTTTTGCTAGTAATGTATTTGTCAGCTGGAGATCATCTCATTCTTTGATCATCTTCTTCTCTATTTAGATAAAGATGATCGGTATCACACATGCATTTACAGCTGAAAGCATACCATTTATTTAAAGGACTGCATAACACTTAGATTATTTGCCACACCTTAAGTGATTAAATTAAATATTCATCTTGTCTAATCCCTTCTAAAATTACACACCCCAGCAGTCATTAGTTTTGTGTCTGTGTGGTGGGTTTTTTTTGTTGGTGTGTGTTTGTTTGTTTAATTTTTAAATCTGCTGCCTAGATGAAGTGGTGCTTCCCCTGATCAACCAAAAAGAATAAGCCCTTTACTAGATAAAATAAACTAGATTAGAGCTAGCATTCTTGGCTGTACTTAGAAATGGTGCAGTATGTATCTGAGGAATCATATCTTGTGTCTTGTTCTCCTGTCATTCTGCATTACCTTGTGTGCCTGGTTCTTGCTCCAGATCGAATGGGGAGGTGACAGGGTGGCACACACAGATGGGAAGTGCTTCCAGGTGTTTCATCTTAGACGTACGTAAAACCAGAGAGAAACAGGGAGAAGGGAAAGCTTCTACAGCTATGTTTCCTTTCTTCAGGTCCTCAAGGTAAAAGTAGAAGTTAACATGCACACCCTGCTTTATCTGCATAGCCCTAGGAAGCAAGCAGAAGCCAGTAGAGCTCTCCTCACGATGGGATCCAGCAGCTTTCTTCCTACCTCATGAGTGGAGGTGAGCAAGCTTCTCTTTTTGAGGCTTTTCTATGTTTTGTTTTGCTCCTGATTATACTGGTGAAAACTTGCCCTAATTTAGGTCTGTTAACTTGGGATACTTAGGGTTCCTGTGATAATTAACCAATTATTCAATATTTTCAGTGGTCTGCCAGTTACTTCTTTGGTTCCACAATGCTAGCCAATGACTGCCAGAAAATTTTTGGACTCACTCAGATAGCAGTAGAAGTCCTCAGACCAATCGTTTTAGCTTTGCAAGATACATGTCCCAGTTTCCAAACTCACAAATGCTCTGAGGTGGGTTGATTTGCATATCGTTCCACTGCAATTAGTAATTTCTAGACAACAAATGAGCCCTCTACCTCCTCTACCTGCTGGTGTCATTTGAATTTACCTTTAATCCATCTGACTTCAAAGACAAAAAATATATTTGTTTATTTTATTTAAGCAAAAGACTGCGGTAAAATATAGGAAAAAAATAAATAATAAAAAAAAAGGCACTGTGGAATGAAACAAACAAACAAAGAAGTCTTGAAGTCCATTTCATGCAGAATTATTTTCCCAGCTGTCACTTTGAATCTTTACAGTGCATTTCAGCCATAAGTGCCTTGGGATCAACTTGGCTAGCACTACTATGCCTCCAAGTATTATTTCTCCCAGTGGGCCCCTCTACCTCCTTGGTATACTGGATTCTTGCTGGTATAACTGAAGCTGGAAATAGCATTGTTGATGTTCTTTGCTGTTATAAAAAAAAAGAAGGGGAGGTAAGAACTTGTATTAGATCATCTGAGATGGGACTGAAGCTAGATACTTTGATACCAACATTTCCTTTTTAACAAGGGGGCCTTATAGTATTTCAGCTTTTTTGAACTTTTCAAGAGATAGCTGTGCTGGTGCAAGCTGAACTGGGAGCTCTGGTCATAACTCATGAAAAGTTTTTCTAAGTGTTAATTCTCTGCTCATGTATTCCTTCTTGCTGAGCAAAGCAATTGTATCCTGGCTGCAAATTAGGTGTTTCCTTTTCAGTCAGAAAAAACTTATATTGTGAAACACTTGCTTTTCTAACTAATTGCAAACTGTGTATTGTAAAAGTTATCCACTGAGTAATAGTTTCAGCTTTATATAGCTTTTCTGATTTTCTAAAGTGACAACACACACCACCTTCATTAATCACATGTCAACATTAAAAGCAAAGACATTTACTAAAGTCCTTGTTTTCTGAACATTTCTTCCCCTGGCAGTTGCTACACAGCCAGCCTCTGCTATCTCCCTGCAGACCCTTCAGATAAGCCAACACAGTTTGAGCTACTGCACAAAAAAACACCCATAAGCCTCTCTAAAAAGAACCATCTACTTCTAAGTGGTGGTGCTCTTAACCTGGGTAAAGCTGAGATTCATTTGATGCAAATGAACAGTGAGTTCATTTTAGGCTACTTGGGCTAGCATCACTTGCCAGAGAAACACTTGGGAAATTGTGCTGTAGTGAGGCTCCTGTTCCCCAAGTTGTGGGATCACTATCCTAATGCTTATTTTCCACTGAAATTGAAGGGTATTGGTTGCCTCTCTATATCCTGAAGCTCTCAAACTAGGAACCTAGCTTTAGCATGTATGTATTTGTATCTAGTTGGCTTCTTTTAAAATTCCTCTGCCTCTGAACTGAGATGCTATCTGGTTACTAAGCTGAACAGGTACATTTGGCAGTTTATCAGCTCAGTCTGATTTGAACTTAAAATTAATGTTTTCAGACCCTAAAAATTGATGGAATAGGAAAACACAGCATCCTTAAAGTTAATACAGTAAATCAAGCTATCTCATTATGAAGGTAGGCAGGACAACTAAGGCAAGTGAAAGTTCAGTTCAGTGTTTGAACCTAAAGTAAATGCTTACTACTGAAAATGGGGAGAGCAGAGTAGGAGAATAAGCCAAATTAATATTACAAGTATAAGCATTAGGAAAAGTGCAAAATTTTATAATAGCAACAGTTGGGGAAACGTAGATGACAGGAAAATAAACTGTGTTCAGTATACTCTCCTCCTGCCCTGTTTGTAAATAGTATGGGCAGTCTACATCATACATGCCCTACCAGTGAAGGGGAATGTGTAGAAAAGGATTAAGCTTTGTTAGCATTAACGAATACCCTGTGCACCCAGCGCATTCTGCCTCCTCTAGGCTACAGAGGAAAAAAATATGCTCCTGCAGAGAGTCTTCCTCTTCGCTGCCCTTCATAGAGGATCCCAGGGCATCCTTATATGTAATGTGATTTTCAGACTGCATCTGCTTATTCATTCCCTGCCTGGTGAATGTCGCTGTGCATACAACCTTTCTTAATACCTGCCACTAAAAGAACAAATCTTCAAAGCAGCTTTATTTAAAACACTGCAATGCTCCAGTGCCAGAAGGATGTAAATTTCAACCAGGCAGAATTTGCAGTGGTCTGAGAATATTTCAAAGTTTGTATTTATCGGCAGATACCAGGGTTTTGAGAAGTATTTTCCTTGACTTTCTGCTTCACTTTGTAAGGTATTTGGAAAACACAGCCTCTGTTTTGCTTTGGTATTTTTATTGTTGTTTTTTTTTTAACTTAAGGAAAGTATTAATAATTTTTAAAAGATACTTAAGAGTACATTCATGGGGGAAATAACATTAAAGGCTCTAAACACTATATGCTTTTTTTGCAGGTGGAGCATTTATCATGATCTCTGATCGAGAAACAGCAGCTGGAAGGAGATAAATTGCATTCACCAGGAGAGGGCTCTCGCAGTCTTCTGATACTGCTGAATTTGGGAGCTTGAAGACCCAGCGGCAAAGCTACAGAAAAATTTATTCAAGAGCTACTCAAACCAAATCCTGTCCACCAGTGTGCCATAGGTACAATAAATGTAAAAAAAAAAAAAAACAAACCATAAAAAAAATAAAAAAATCTGATTTTACTTAAATGCTTAAAAAAAAAGTGAAAAATAAGGCTGCTGTTGCAACTTGGCTTGATTTTTTTCCACTATAAGGCTGCTGTTAAATGTTGTTACAAATCATTTAAATGATATTTAAAGGATATCATATATTAATATGCTATTCCAGAGACTTATGAAATCCTTTCATTTTTGAGTGCTTAATATTATTTATTCACTAGTAGGGGAATAGAAATTAATGCTTAATAGGAAACAGGGGTTTTGTTCAGGGTTTTATTTTTCATATTTTTTATGACTTTCTGTTGTCCTTCAAATAACCTTATGTATCATGAAGGATAAATTTATATCATGATACAAACACAGAATCAGCCTGGTTGTACCACCTCTTACTACATCTCTGATTTCATAAAAATAAATGCAGTAAGATTTTTATATGAATGCTGTTGCAACAGATGCTGTCTTCATTTCTGCTTCAAACAAAAGAAAGCAGGGTTATTTGTATTGCTAACTATGTGTAAATGAATTCTGATTTTTAGTTCTTGTTTATCATTGTTAAATTACAGGTTTAGTTCTGCTTACATTGTACTGTAAGCATTATTCCATGAAATTCATGCATGGAAAGTAAAAATCAGTTTATTACAGTGCGTACAGTCAATACTATAAGGAAAGGAAATAAACCATTATTAATTTGTGTTCTTTGGGGGGGGGTGTCGTAAAATTCTTAATATAGGCACGTTTTTTATAGATATTCATAATTAATGGGAAAGTCTGAAGTTCTGTGTCAGCAAAAACAACTGCCAGATTGTGGACAAGAAACCTTTACCTTTCAAATACTTGAACAGCTGTCAGTGAAATATGCCACAGTGTTCCCACAGCTTTGCAGGGATACCTTGATCTGTTTCATTTGGACAGATGTGCTCCTTTTTTTAAGCCTTACGCTCTTTAAACATTCTCATGGCTGTAATTCAGCAAAATCTTTCATCAGGATGAAACCTATTGTAGCATGTAATGGAACAATAAAAATGGAGGGCCAACCTTAACAGCAAAGGGTAGGTTAGTGCTGGAGCTGTCTTACAATACGAAGTAGCTTGGGTCAGAGCACATAACAGAGTTTACATCCAATAAGTTATAATAAATTTATCCTAAAGAAAATAAACAAAACTTTGAATCCAACTATCTGGGGTGAGGGTGGGGATGGTGGTGTCATGCTATTAGTAAGGCCCTAAAATCCTGGATTTATTGAATTAATCAGCCTATCTTCACTAACAAATTTCTTCATTCCACTTCACCTCTGGGAAATGATTCCTTATTCCCTCTCCAAAAAGTCTCACACAGGTGTCTTCCACAACTTTCAGATCAAGAGGGAAAAGAAGTACCATAGAGTCTGCAGTCTCATTCACTACTTTTTTTCAGCCAGCTCCCCTCTTCTGTGAAAAGAATAGCACTTGAGAGCCCCTGCTGACTGCAGGTGTGATTGATGTGCAAGGGGGAGATTGGTATTACGTGCCCCTGAGAGCTCCTGGAAACTAACTGTAATTTGCCTGACATAAATGGCTTTGGTGCTGCTTTTCTGAAGAATGGACTCACACAACGCCAGTAAGAGGTCAACTGCACCCTGCATGAGCTTCACTCCCCACGTGATCTGAAGGAGCAGTCTCAAGTACAGCATATTGCAATTTGGTTCTACAGTAGGAACGAGCTTCTGAATTTCACCCATCATGATTTGCAGTGAGGATCAGATGAGTCTATGCTCTCTGAAATGTGCTCTCATGCTCTAGGATATTAATTGAGAGAATGTATCATCAAGGCTTCAAACAATTACCTTTATGAGATGTGTGCTGGCACTCATGGAGTCTTAAAAAGTACATGATTGTTTTGCCTCCACTGGGTCCCAGTAGTTACATAGAAATGAGTTTAATTCTCCTGCAGTAAACAGCTTGCACATATCTAGTTGTGCTAAAACCTCAAAACCACAAAACCAGCAGAAAGTAAAGATTTAGATTCTATTCTGACCTCCTGCACAGCATATTAATCCTTAGGCCAAGAAGCCAAAATCCTTATGAATACTAAATGAACCCTAATTTGGTAGCAAGGCTCATAAAGCCAAAGGAATTACTAGGAGTTAAAACAGAGTAAGATTACAATCTTGTTCAACAGAAGTAAATCTGTAGGTTAGGTACAAGAGGCAGTAAGATTAATCATAGTAGGGATGATCTTATTTATCTTCTTGCTTAGCTATTATTCTCTTCATTAAAAAAGATGCAGATTTATAGTTAGAATTATAATTAATGGTCTTGTGGTCTGTCATTAAATGGCTTTTGTATCCTTGTGTTTCCTACTGAGTCTGAAGACATGAACAACTGTCTGCTTAACACTAAGTTACTCCTCTGGAGAAATTTTGCACCAGAAATGCCTTTGAAATGCTTTTGTAGATGATTTTGTTCACAGGGACAGTAATAAATGTTTTTAATGCTCAGAAATGTCCAATTAATGTGGCAGCCAGGTAATACAGACATGAGCCTTCTGCTAAGACAAAGCAAACATTTGTTCAACTGGATGTAAGAGCAGAGCCAACCTACTTTAGTCTTAAATGTCAAATCACTATTCTGATAATTTCCCAGAGGACTATTTTTAAGCCTTATTATTAAAAGGATCATCTTAATGTGACTGCAAGGGCAAAATGAAGCATTCATGTTTGCTCAAAAGAAGTGAATTTGGATTGTGGAAATGTTTTCCTTTAAAGTATTTCCTGATATTAATGCATAATGAAGTAATTTCATAACTTTCAAATATTTTGAAATATCTAGTCTTCAGAAGAAAACAAGATTAATAAATGTCTGACTTGTATCGTTACTCTGTATAACAGCAGTGTTAGCTGTTGCCCTTCTGAAAAACACTGTGACCACACCTTCCTGTCTCCAGTCACATTATTTCTGAGGAAATCAGGATTTTGACAAAGACTGTGCCAGAAATCAATAAGACTATTTTTACCAAAGACATACTGTATTAGGCTTTTATTTTTTTTTTAGTAGATATAATGAAATAAAATTTAATAAGGAGGCAAGGGGATCATGGTAACCTTTGGAGTAGAGCAGATGTTGCAAGTACCTCTGAGCTTGCAGGGATTTAAAAATAGGTAGTGCGGTAAGACTCACTGGTGTTTGGATAACATGTATGTTTGGATAACATGTTTGTATGATGACACAGATTGTCTTAATGGCACGAAATGATGCATTATGAATGATCACAGACAAAGCTATACTTATCAAAATGGTCGGAAAGAAAATGCTTTTGCTTTAAAGAAACATTTTGAGAAGATAAGAGCCCATGTATCCATACTCATTTATTAGCTGTTACTTCCTTGGATTGAAAAATCTGCAATAGTCTTCCTGGTCACATGTTGGATCAGCAACATTCAATGGTACTGTCACAAACTCTTGACCCCTGGCAGATGCTTGCAAAGAGTCTGTTTCTGACGCATTCCTTAGTCACTGGCACAATGTGGCTAGCTGGTGTTAGTGTGGGTATGCTTTTATTTCTCTTTCTGTCTTGTATTTCCTTTCCTGTCAATAACAACAGCTCTACTTACCTTCAATGGAAAGGCAACTTTCAACCAATTAAATATACCTAAAATAAGAATATATACTGTTGGATCAAAACCAAGTAACATCAGAAGTCTTCAAGACATACTGTATGCAAAAGGCCCTGGAAAAAAAAAGAGGGGTTTGGATTCAACAGTGTATGACATGAAATGGAAGAAGAAGAAACCTGACCTCAGAGGTTATAAATCATATATCATGGTAAAAATGGTTCAGAAATTTACGTAACTGTCTTTATAAAGATACTTTACAGGGATCATGATTTTATACCATCATTCCAGTCATGTGGGGGAAAAAAAAGACTTGTCTAGAATCAGAGTCCTATCATTGCCCTAAGACAGTTCCAGACTGTACTAATATATTTTCTGGCTAGGACTTCTTACTGTAAATAGTATAGGCATAATTTGGCTTTCATCAAAATCAAAGCCTAAATTCCTGGACCCAGTGGTATTTATGAAGGATGTCTTTCTGGAGAATATGATGTTTAATACTGTTTATCTCGTATGCTGCAGACAGCTACTGGGACTACTGTGAGGAAGCTATTGATTTTTTCTCAAAAGCGCAATGAAAGCTGACAGACCCCTATAGATTTCAGAAAGGTTTTTTAATCTGTTAATAATCTTTAAGTAATGAAGTTTTCCATGCCACCTGCCCTGTACTTCTCAACAGGAGAGCTGGAGCCTATCTCAGCATTATTAGGATCAAACACTTCTTCCTGACCGTACTCCCCACATACTTCAAATGTGGATTTATTTCTTTTCACTTTCTTCAGGTGTTCACACTGCTGAGAAGAAAATATTTTTCACAGGAACTTCCAGACTCCAGGAGCTGGGCTGTATGCCTGGAAGGGCTGCAACTACCAGCAAATAGAGCAGCAATTGTGGTTTTCCTCTCCTGCTGTGTCCCTGCCTACTCTCTGGTGCCCACAGCCCTGCCCAGCGCTGGCTCTCCCTCACCAGCCATCAGGCATCTGCCTGGGATGTGATGCCCCTGGCTGCCTGAGCCCAGGCAGGGACTCGGCACTGCCTGCTGTGATTAGAGCTCACTAGACCTAGACCTCTGTGAGCTATCTACATCTGTCTCAGCCACCACTGCCACTATGGAGAACAGAGGGACTCCAACCTCTTCCCCACAACCTAAATAAATATACTCCAGTATCAGCCCATACTGAGCTCCTGGCATCCTCAGCCCCACTGGCCTAGCTGGCTCAGTAGTGACCTGGCCACACCAGCATTTAATGGGCATGTGTTTCTTCTCTGCTGGAAGAGAAGGGACAAATACCAGCTATTTTATTATTTTATGATTTCATTACATTATTATTATTATTATTATTTAAAGAGAGGAATCACTGTACCATTACAATCCTTCATTCTTCAAACTCCAACAGATAGATAGATGGCTCTACAGCTGGCATTTCCATCAGGAAATGCATTTAGCAGATGCTATCAAAACAAAACTTCTACCTGCACATTTATTTAGATTTTTAATTCCAGAAGGAATTGACACAGAGTAGTTTAGCTGGCCTAAGGACTTGCTTAAACGTGCATTTTAAAAATGCATTTTACTGTGCTTTGCTTTCTAGGAAATGTAAGTATCTATCTGTTTCTGTACATATACTTGTGTACATATAAGAATGATAAAATATCACTGGATATTGTAGTGAGATTCATCTTCCCAAGACATACTGGCATACAAAATGGAGATAACATCACAGTGCCACTCACTGCTGTGCATGAAGCCCATAGGAATATGTACTGCAGCTCAAACTTCTAAAGCGTGGGGTAGAAGGATCCTTGTGTTTGGTATTATTTTTTTTTTAATCTTCTTGACTGGGAAAATGTTTAATGGATGGTTCAGTTGTTTCCTCTCCCACTCATTGGGAATTTCTTGCTGCCTGATTTCACTTGCTGCTGCTACTGTCTGCTTCTTATCTATTTCTTACTGGTACTAGGACCAAGTTGCACTGGCTGTTGAAGGAAGGTGGAAGATGGAAAAATTATTTTATTTAACATTTCAGAGGAAAGACAGTGACTTTTTGTAGATGTTGAAATATAATGTCGGTAACTGGTCTATAAATAAGAAGAAAATACATATTCTCCTACCACTGATCATCTTAAACAGGAGAAGATGACAGATTTAGATGGCACAGGACTGAAGAGGTTCAGTAGATGTCTTGATTTAATTCTCTATTGCCAAACTATAATTTGTTGTGCTTTGGTCAGTGTAAAGAGTAGGAGCACTATTATTGGCTTCACCAGGGAAACTGCTGTAACATCTGTAGAACAACATCACTGTGTTATGACTGGATTTAATTCATTTTTTTTCCTAAGTTTATCTACAAAGATTAGCCATAAATATTTTTAAATTAAGCTACTTAAAACTTTTTAAAAGCTGTTTTAAAACCTATTGTTCCAATATTCTGTATTCTGTACCATCTGTACTCCATAAAATGACATATTGTAGGTTTTTACGTGATAATAATCTGCAAAATGCAATAGCCAGTGCCCAGGAAGAAACTATTATAGTATATCACTAGCAAAACCAAAGAACAATGGGTTACTGGGAACTAGACTTCAGGGAAATACCTTAATGATAGAAGCAAAGATATTACCCACTGGTATGTAATAACTCCTTAGCAGATGATGGCTTGGGCAGAAAAGGTCTCAGAATTGTAACTGTAATAAAAATAATTTGATGATTCTTCAAAATAAAAGAACTGCTTACACTTTTACAGAGTAACTGGAAGGGAAGTATCTCAAGGCAGAAAATGCACAATGAGCCTTCTCATCCACTCTTTTATAAAAATAATAACTGCATCTCTTAGCTTGGAAAGGCTATGTAAAAAAAGACTATTGGGTTAGAAATATTAGTAGAGAAAAGGAAATAATCATCAGCTAGACCCAGGGAGAGATTTTACAGCTTAAAACTCAGGGCAGAGGCTTTGTACATTTACTGAATCCTGAGGGTGGAGATGAGTTAGTAAGTTAAAATAATGGAGGTGGGGAGGGGAAAGGGAGGGAAGGAGAGCAACGAGGGAAAGAAGGTGAGAATAGTATATACATACACCCTTTGCACTTGTGCCGTGGAAAGTAATACGCCTTGCTTAGGGAATGTGATTTGAATTTGGAAGGAAAAGTACTGGTCTGGTCAAAAAGGAGAGAAGGGAGGCAGATGCAGGAAGCATACCTCTGTATGTGTGTGTGTGTGTGTGTGTGTGTTTGTGCACACACACGCACACGCATGTGTTTATTTGAAAGCTGTTGCAGCACTCCAAAGCAAGTGGGTCAGCTATAATGAAGTGCAGTAAGCTTTTGATTTTTAGCAATGGAAAAGAAAAAATCCTGCTGTCTTCCAATTTTCTTTTTCTTTCCATTATCACTTACGTAATGAAGTCTTACTCTGACCAGAAGCATGACTTATGTTCAGGGGAGTCACCGCAGTAAGAACAAGCACATAACTATGATAAGTTCAGACCCGGATGGAAATTACATAAAATTACAAGCCAGAGTAAAAATTGGCCAAGGAAATCAGAGATGGGTTGTTCCAGGTAAACACAGCAAGATGAAAAAAATGCAGACAAGAACAGCTACCCACAAATCCTTTCCAAAGGATAAGGCAATCTGGGAACAAGCAGCAAAGCATCTTTCAAACATACTGCAAAATATGAGTCAAAGAGCTAAGGGAAAGTATTTTTCTAATGACATCCAGAAACAGATGTTTAATTATCTTAGAAAACAGTCAAAGTGGCACTGAAATAGTCTCACCAATAGTTATTTAGGAAATGGTATGCATTTTATTATAGTTTTATGACAGTTAATATGTCCAAGTTGTCTGTCTCACAGTTATTACTCATTATATATTCTGTATCATTCCAAAGTACAAATTGCCAACATTTCAGGTAATGAAAATGGTACACTGCTTTGGTACACTTAGCAGAATTTCCTATGTGTAACAGATAGAAGAATATTGTAATATATGTATATATTTCTGCCCAATGCAAGAAATACATGCAGCCTTATAACTATCCTTTGGCACAAAATGCTACTAATTACAACCATGTCAGACTAACTAAACTAAACTGCTACAGCTTTTACAGCTACACACGTCAGAAGGCTGAAAGCCAAACTTGTTTGTTTGATATTATCTTGGGGCACATAAAATCATGGTATTTGGCAGCACGGAATAAGGGACATTAAATCAGCCTTTATGCTGTTGTTAAGGAACCCGTAGAGGATGGGATTCAAGCAGCAGGACATCATACCCAGCAAATGACATATGCAATATACTAATTTAAAATGTCTGTTAGAAATGAGAGTGGCATTAAAATCCGTCACAATGTGGAAAAGGTGAAGAGGCATCCAACTGAAACCAAAAACTAGGATTAGCACTGTCAATCTGCAAAAAACTCTCCTAGATCTTGTCTTAATTCTGAGAATGGATCGGGATACTGTAATCATGTTCTGGATCTCTGTATTTTCTTCTGGTTTCATCTCAAAACAGATAGGTATCCCAGGGATGAATTTACTAGAGGAAGAGAGCTGGCTTTTTTCTGTGCCAGAGCTTTCTGGGATGTCTCTGGAATGAGTGTCCTGATGATGCCTTGAAATAGCTGGCATCACACTTGAAAGCTTTCTACTGTATCTTCTGTGGTGTCTTCTGCCAAAGGCACATCTCCATCTAGAATGGCCAGAGGGCTGCACCTGTGTGCTGGTACTCTTAGAGGGATGAAGAGTTAAGTTTATCATCTCCTTTTCTTCAAACTTGTTTTCCTTGTTTGACAGCCTGGACCCTATGCTCCTGCAGACACTGGTGTGGCTAGCAGTTAAACATGCCAGTGGCAGTATGTACTGCATGAACAATAAGACTATGGTAAAGGCAATTCTGTATGAGTCGGAAGGCCATGACTCAATACACAAAAGCCTGTTCTCCAGTGCCTCTAAATTCAGAGTTTTGCTGAGGTCCACAATTCTGTGGAATACTGGCAGAGGGGAGCAAATTGCAAAGCCGAAGGCCCAAATGGTCACTATTAAGAAATAGCCTTGTTTTGCTGTTAAACTGCTGGAAAGGGGATATTTTATCATACGGTACCTGACTGCAGCAATGGATATTAACATCAAAGTTGAAACTAGAACTGATGCGCACTGGAGGAAGGGCATTAAATGGCACATGACAGTGCCAAACATCCATTGGTCAAGCAGGACAGATGTCAGTGTGAAAGGTGAACAAAACAGCACAACCAAGATGTCAGAAAAGGCCAAGTTACCAATGAGAATATTTATTATTGTCTTCTGCTTACACTTTAGTAGAGCTGTTAATATAAGCAGATTTCCCATAAAGCCAGCCAGACTTATAAGTGTGTACAGCCCGATAAGAAAGTACTGTATGTCATCAACACTACTCTTGTAGTCTTCCCAGGCAGAAAAATTCTTTGTAGTAGCAGAGTTGTTCTTGGTAGGTGTCCTGTTGTTATGGTCTTTGATTCCTAAATCCATTTTACAGCCCTGTTTAGAATGAGAAAGGCATCAATTAGCATCTGAAGGAATGATGATACTGCTATCAGAGTGTAAAAGATGATAAATTTACCTTGTATCACCTTAATGTAAATTAATTAGTGATGTTATTCTACTGTGAGGCAGATTTTACATAAATTCAGGTCAACAAAAATTAGTTTTGTAGGTTTTATCACGGGTGTCTAGCACACCTAAGCCTCCTACCTGGCTCCTTCTGACATGGGACAACGGCAATTTAAGGTTCTGCATTATGATGCTGGCTTTTTACTATGCTTTCCTATAGACCATATTGTCAGCCTTTCCGTGAGAGAGCAGTTAGCTGCAAAAGCAATCCATTTAGGGTCAATGAGATTACTCATGTGAATAACAGTTCATTGTTATGAGTAAGGAAATTACAATCAGCATCTGGGCATGTGCCTAATCATTACATGACGGGAAATTATAATGAGAGCACCTGAAAATATACGATATTTTGACATACACTAACATCTGCACTAGTATTTCTTAACTTTGGTAGTAGAAAACTAACACAAAATAGGTGAGAGCTTTCAAAAAGGATCAGCTTATAAGGAGATCACTGTCAGCAATCCAAGATGGAATTCCTAGTGTGTTGCATATAAAAACCATCTTCTATTAAGTATTGAACATATTTTAACTGTTGCTCAAGCAGAAGGAAAACCTGCCTACAAAGCATCCAGAGTTATAATACAGAGAGGGTGTAATACAGAGAGGGCTGTTAACTGGAAGCAGACCCCATGTATCCATTTGAAAATTCTAAAAAAGCCTGCTAATTATTCAGCACAGAAACTTCTCATATTAAAACCTACCTAATCACAAAGTTGTTCTATATACAGAATCATCGTATTAATCTTTGTTTAGAAGAAACAGAGGGAGAATTCAGTTTAAACTCCAGTTTACCATAAACATCTGCATGTACTAAGGTTTCAAAGTCAAAATTTCCTCAGTGTCAATGTCTTGTACAAAATGTTTAGAAATCTTAGGAAAAACAAATCAAGAAGATCTAAACAAACCCAAAGCATACATAAATTGAGCAGAAGGCTAAACCTGTCAACTAAAAAAGGCAAGGTTCTTCAAGAATGCAGCTATACTCAGTGAGCCGTATCATGCTGACTTCTTGAGAACGCAATAATATCGCATGGTTTCCCCTACATGTGCTGATGTGCTCCTTTCATTCACACCACAACATGTCCGTTCCTATTGTCAGGTACCAAAGGGAAGCCCAAACCATAAAACCACCTCAAAATATTCACTGACATTGATGGGAAGATCCCTCAGGTAAGATTAGAAATACTTCTTAAAAAAAAATAAAAAATGTTTTTGTGTCTTGCAAGTAATGTGTTGGCGAGAGGTGAAATGAACTCACCCTTGCCAACTTCTCACAATGTTGAGTTACAGTATTTTTCAGTAGCTAAAACAGAAGAACTGGATATGTGAATTTAGATAATCTAAATATTATAATTGTGTTCATAACAGCAGCGTGGCATTATTGCAAATTATTTCTGTTTTATTCTCCCCAGTCTTTAGGGAAATGGCGGAAAACTATATAATAGATAAACATTATCTGAGACTACCCTTGCCTCTACACCAACTTTAAAGGAAAAGACTAGAGATGCTGTAAGTGAGATTCTCTTTATTTCTCTATTACCAGAAATTCTCATTTTGTTGGACTTCTTTCTATAGAACTATTAGCTAAAGAAGTAAATGGTCTTTTAACTATGTTAATTTCTCTGAGTTTCTAATAATCATTTGAAATCAGTATGCTCTGCAGAACACAGTGACTTCCAAAATCAGCTGAAATGTCTTTGTGTTCTCTAATGTGACTCAACACAATTTTTTTCCCTGAGAAAACCACAGCAGGCCACTACCCTGGATAAAATACATTCTCTGACCTCAAGCTTATGGAATTATGCCCCTGTTACATCATACCTGCATTGTTTTTCCCTTTGTTCAGCATGGAGGAACAATGTGGTTTGCTATGACTGATGCTTTTGCAGGTTTCAGTGTGTGCATGTGTCTGTAATCTGCAGACTCTCTTTCGATTCATGAAAGCCATTTCAATTGTACATTATGTTTCAATATGAAATATTATCTGCCAAATATTTTCAGGGTATCTATTCACTACCACATTCCTCTTAACTGAGAAGTGTGTAGGAAAGACCCTTGCATATAACTGAGGAGTTAATAATGAAAAAGCAATTAATGTAATTCTGGAAAACTCTCTTTTTGTTTGGACACCTTCCTCTTCCATTTTATATCTTGCACAGAGTAAGACAGCATTACTGGTTGAGCATCCCATTGCCTGGTAGGAGGCTTGAAAATAATCAGGAGTAATTTGAGAAAGTGAAATAAAACTTAACTCAAGAGCTAGATCTGTCCAAATCTTGGTTACCAACCAAGAAAGGGGTAAGGAAATCTAGTACCATCTTGTGATTTAAAAAAAACTCAAAAACTCTCACAATTGTCATGACTGAAGGAATGACTTTTTCATTTATTATGTGTGCCTACATAGGTAACTGTGCTAAAAGGAATCATTTTGTGTAGTCTTCTATTTTAACTGATGGCAAATTGAAGGACTAATCTGAAAAGAAGAAACAAACTGCAAAAGATATTTCTTTCTCAGAAACCTGGAAATAAGGTTTTCTTTTAGAGCATCTACAGGTATTTACAGGACCTACTGTAATAGCTAAGTTCCCACACAGTCATATCTGTCCAAAGGTTGTAATGAGTAGCACTAATGCACACTGATGCTTAATTTATAATAATCGCTACAAATATGTGAAAGTTTTGTTGACCTATGCATGAAAACTACAGTTTCCTTGTTAGATTATTTTTGTAATACTGTCTGTCATCAAAAAGACTGATTGTAGGCCATAGGTTTATCAGTGCACGGAGAAAAAGCAGGCATCACTACTGCTAGGAAAGGTTCTCTATCTAGTTAGTCAAACCCATTTCAATTACATGCGATTGTCCAAGGAGAAATCTGTGCATTTTCATTCACTTTTGCTTAGTTTTAACGAGTGGATTCTATGAAGAGAATTGAAAAATACCTGTTGGCATTGCTGTTATTTCCTACTCCTACTTTCAGCTTCGGCTGAGTAAAAGCAAAAAAGAGGCTCTCAAGTCAGATGCACTGTAATTATTTTCTTTTCTAGAAATTTATATGCCATATAGGTAATGCTAAGACTAGGGCCAAGGAACAAAATTTTATGTGTTATTATACTGGAACATGCTTACTAAATGAAAGTAGTTATTGAGTTTATTGAGTTCTTAAAAAATTAACTGAAAGATTTTTGCCAGGTTCTGTGGATTTCCACACCTCCAGTATGGCTTCAGTAGAGCTGTTCATCATGGCTTTAAGAGAATTCTTAAAAAATATATATATTTCTTTTTTAAATAAACAAACCAGAAAGTGAATATGCTGGTTTAGTTAAAGTAGATATTTTCTGTTGATACATATCAATATCGAAGAACCTTTCAGGAATGCCTCTGAAGTCCAGCATGGGCTCTCTGGCTCTATCCCCCCCTGTGCTATGGCCACCTTCTGCCATGGGTGAGAGCTGACAAAATGCCATCTCCCCTACCTCATGTCCTGATTTACATGAGGAAAGAGCACTGGAACATTAGCTACAGAGCGCTCTGGTTAGGCCCTGGCTGGACGCTTGGGGCACTCGAAGAGTGCTGTGCACTGCAGGCACTTCTGCACCATCTCTAGTCACAGGTGAAAAACAGAGAAGGAGGGAGTAAGACTAATCTGCTGGTTTCAACAGAGAACTGCTGTGCTGACAGAAGCTCCCTTTGCAAAATGTCCCAAGATAATTTCATTTTTATTTTGGATGTGTGAAATGAAAGCAGACTTTTCCCTCCAAATTTTAAAAATTGAGTGTTATCTCTTGCTCTCTGAGCTTCCTCTGCTCTCAAAAGGAACCAGTTGCTTTCTTAGCCTGAGTGCCACTGACAGTAAAGATGTTAATAGGAGTGTTTCTCCAGGATCATTGATCTTCAGTCCCCAAATTAATATCAGCACACCACTGATTTCACAGGGCTGTATGCACTTACTGGCATTTATTTTCCTGCTTTAACAGTTGTTTCTATTTTGGGGGATTTTAGCACTCTCCCACTTGTTGTTTGGTCAGTTTCAGTGCAGCATGTGGCCATAGCTTCCAGGGAAATGAAGATTCCTGAAAATCCCACTGCGGGAAACAGAATGAAATACTACAGTCTCATTTGAAAATATTCTCCTATTTGAAGTGTGTTTCAACCTGAATGCACCACAGTGCAAAGGTGCTCTTGCACCTGTTTTCAAGATGAAATTTAATCATCCTGAAGGAGATTTTCTAGCTGTCAGCTCCTAAAGTTGGATCACGTTCAACTCTTACATCAACCAGACAAGCAAATGAGATCCCATTTCTGTATCCCTGGTCTATGAACACTCCCTGAGACTCTGCTCAGCTACATCTGTATGAGCTCACACCCTGTGAGCTTTAAGCAGGTTTGTTTAGGTCTCTTTTAGTTTCACTGGGATGCTTGAGACAGGAGGCTAGGCTGTACAAGGCAGGAGGGACTGCAGTTTTGTGGCAGGATAGATTTGAGTGTTTACTGTAAGAACCACATGAATGCAGTTAACATTAAATACAAGGAGTATTTGTGGTTACCTTTTACAGTAAGAAGTATTTTATGACAGCTGATGTTCCTTGATCTTCAAAGATTTCAAGTAACAACTCCTTAAATCACATTCGTGATATACCTCAGTTTAACTCAGATTACTGTGATTCTTATTTTCACCAAAATCATGCTTTGGAGGAGTTTTCAGCAGTAGTTAATCTAAGGCCTGAGAGTGACAGGGACAGCTTAAACCATTATTCAGGTTTAGCTGAATGAGATGTACCACATAACCTAAAATATGCTTTAAAACCTTATAATTAAACTCATTATTTCACTTAAAGCTATCATTCAAAATACAAAATCCATAAATCATAATTTAGGAGAGTGATTGGGCTAAGTATATATCTTTCTCTACCTACGTAAAGGGAAAACTTGAAGAACACAAAAGTTAGGTAGACAACCATCTTCCTCTGAAGGCAATTGTTCTTTCAGAAAATATTCCTTCTGTTAGATGAGATACTGACATTAAGGATTATTCATGGATAAGAGTTTTTATCCTATAGTGGTAGTACCTATCAAGTTAACTCTCACTGCCTGGTCCGTGTATAGCCTAGTCAGCTCAATCTGTGCAGCAGCAGAATTAGTCTTTAGAGCTGTGAACAATTTATAGTCTCCAGCTCCAAGGAAATGTTATGCAACGTAATGGGAAATTTCCTGGCCAGAACAGAAAACTTGAAACACATCACTACATTTTATGCCGGGAAGCACATCAGCTCCTGGCTTGCAAAGGCAAAACCCCAAACCAAAATGGGAAAGACTGTTGGCTTTGCCCTTCTACACCCGCCTAGGGAATCACTTCTCATTGAGCGCTCCGCGCTCGCCCTGCGTCAGAGAGACCGCACCCTTCTTTAGCCCGGAGCCCTGGGCTCCCTGGGTCCCCCGAGCCCAGCGCCTGGACGAGAACGGCGGGGATGGGACGGGGCGGAACCGTCCGGCGGCTGAAGCGCACCCGCACGATTTCCGCTCACACGCCGGCACGGCGCTGCTCCGCACCAACTTGCGCGGCCGCCCCTTGATGGAAGCTCCTTTCTCGGTGGCTTCGCGCGCCACCGAGCATTACCTGTATGCATCTTCCGGCTGCGGGTGTCTCGGGGTCTCGCTGCGGTGGTAGCTGGAAAGTCCCGCGCTGCGTAGCGCGGATGCGTAGCGCGGAGCCCCAGCGGCACTCATGGCTCCTGCACTCTTGGGGAGAGCGCTGCTCCGCAGGAGCAGGGGGAAGCGCGCATCCCCCAGCCCGCCGGGAGACGCATCTTAAGCGAGTGCGGCCGACAGCCGCGCCCCGGGACGAGGTACCGCTGCCACTACTCGCCAACCGCCGCTCCTCGCCCAGCGCTGCTGGCTCTGGCGGGGTCGCTGCTGGAGTCGCCGCGCGGGCGCATTTCGGGCGGCTACTCCGGGCGGTACCTGGAGCCCGTTCTTCAGCGCTGCGCGTTGAGACACTTAAGAGTTTCCATGGAAATAGAGTAGGGCTGTAAACAAAGCCCCCGCTCGCCAGTTAGGGCTGCGCTCGATTTCTTACCTAGGAGCCAGGACACGGCGTTTTGGCAAACGTGGAACGCTCTGCGTGCCTCGAGACATCGGGGGCTGCTGGGCAATCATAGAGCACTGACCTGAGAGCTCTCTAGCTAGTTCCCCTCACTTTGGCTGGAGCAGAGCTTTGGTGCTGCTCCAAAAACCTTTAATTTTTTACCATTCTTTCAGAACAGGTGGGAGGTGATGGATTTCCCCCAAACAGTTTTCCCTTCTGAGCTGAGTAACTCAGTTCTTACACAGGCAAGTATCTGAAGGGTGGTTTTAATTTTATCTGAGCCATCAGTGGGAAGTCGGGACATTTTTTTAAGTAAGCATAAAAATTGTTGGGTTTGTTACAGCACAAAGCATGAAAAGGTACATTCTGCTATTTTCACCAGCTGCTATCACCCAGGCCAAGAAGAGGCATTGATCATAGCTCAGTTGCAGGGGTGGTGGAGAGCTGAGTGACATGCACATCTCCGGGAGCACAAGTGATAGAATTTGACACAAAAATTTAATGACTTTTCCATTTGCCAAGGCAAACTCCTTCGACAGTTGATATTAACAAAGCACTGCAGAAGAGCTGTCAGTATAATTAGCTTCTGAAAGACTATCCAACAGATGGATCGACCATGCTGTAAGACAACTTTCAGAAAGTTCCGTTAGGTTCCCTATTTAACGTAGGTTAAAAAAAATACTCATTTTAGGGTAGGTGATCAGGGAACAATTAACCTTAGTCTTCAACAGATGAGGTCAGGATGGTGAGGAAGATTAAAGAGTGTATTCCATCTACTTTCACTCGCTTCTATATTATTCCCCACCCACTGCTGGTGAATCACTGCATGTGCAAGTGAAGCACAGGGAGCTGCCAGGTGGAAGTGACGTGCCAATCCATCTAATCATTTTAAGACAGCTCTCCTATTAGTCACAAAGGAGAACAGAATTAATCCTTTTTAGGCCTGATGTTCTTTGCATTTTTGACCATTTTCCCACCTAATGGTGGTGACTGAAGTTTTTTATGCAAGTATTTGACCTGGTTCTAACCTGCTGTGGGGGTGATTAAGACCATCTCCCAGGGCACCAATTTACCTGGATGTACCTTGTTCCAGTAGAGCTTCTCACTTTGTTGGCCCCACTCCTCAAAGTGGAAATTCCCTCCTGGACAGAGTGAAGTTTGAGAGACACTATATCTTTCTATGAAAACTTCTGGCTACAGCATACTGACGTATTCTGAAAAAAAAATCTAAATTGGCTGGCAGAGCCCACAGTTAGGAAATTATGGTTTCTCACATTTCACAGCTATGATTTATGCGGGATGCCATTGCACCTTTGTAGAGATACAAACAGCCTACCCCTTATTGACCATTTCTAAGGTGGGCAGTCACTTACTACATTTTCCCAGACAGCCTCCAGAAATTACATGCTTCTTAGAATGTTCCTCCTCTAAGCAATTTTTTCTAAGAATAAAATATCATACTTGTTTTATTAGTTGTCTTATTTCAGGAGAGTTCACTAACCAGTAATGTTCTGTGGCAGGTGTAGGTTTGTCTGGTTTGTTTTTTTCCTCTGGACCTGTAAATAACCCCAGATTTCTCTCAGCTGTATTTGGACAATTCATCACCGATACTTGCGCACATCAGAGGCAATTACTATTCAGACCATTCTCATTTTTTCCTTTTCACTGTTTGTGTACCTCTGTCTTGCCAGTAATACTACTGAATAATAAAATAGGTGATCTAGAGATAGGAAAGGTACTGACATTCAGAGGCATCTAATGTCAGGACTGACAGCAGATACTAGTACAATTTTCCTAGAAACCAGGCTCCATAGGGTTGGTGAAACCATACAGGAGTCCTTGAGGAAGGATATATATTCATTTGGGGAATATTATCCCAGTATCTTAGAAAATTTAGCCTCTAAATGCTAACTGTGAAAGAGAGGAAGATTCAAAGCTCCAATGGAAGTCAGTGAGAACTGACGAATTTCACGAATAACACAAGGTCTACATCACCTTATGTCCATGCAGTCAATCACCTGAGTCAAAGCTTGCCATGGGTCAAAGTCTAAAGTTATTTAAAGTCTGCTACCAACAGAGCACCTATCCATGGGCAAGACAGTCTAAAATGTTAGGACACAGCTTCTACAAAGTTTGAGACCTTTTGTGAGATACATATAAAGCATTTCTGTTGGTCAAAAATTTTCACACTTAACAGCCCAGCTGTTCATTCTGCTCAAATATAGTATTGAAATATTATTTAAAAGATACTATTAAAAATACCACTAGTGTCTGGGGTTTGCACGGCCCATCCTTTCCACAGATTCTTACCTCACATAAAGCATTTGGGCATGAAGTTAGCAAGCCTTGGGCTACTAAAAAGGTTGCAATGCTTGAGATGTCTTTGCAGTGAAAAGCAGGATATCTGACATTTAGCTAACAAACTACTTCCAAGGGTGAGCTTGTAAGTGATCATTTTTGCTGCCTAACGTGTCATCCCATTTGTTGGCTTGTGTTATACACATTGACTATTGATGCTTCTTTTGGATGATCATGCTGAATGAAGCACAGGGATTATTTCTGCTTCACCTGAAGCTGGGTGAGAGCTTGTGTATCAGTGTACATGAATTTGAACACTGAGTGGACAGAGTGGAGTAGCTGTAACAGGAAACATGACTTAATATTTAGCCAGATGGATATAATTTAAGTTATATATCAAGCAGTCTTTATGTAACATTGCATATGATCAGGATAGCTTGGCTGCATTGCTGAAAATGGAACTGCAGCAGCAAAACTCTCAGCAGAGATTAAGCATGTAATCATTCATGCAGCTTCTTTGGGTTTGTGCCATTAGTAGTCAAGCAGAGTGTTTTTATGTTTGGTGTCAGTTGCAGTCATTGCAGAATAAACATACTCTTAGACAAATGAGAATTTGATCCTATTCTCATTGTACTCAACAGCAAAATGCCTATTTAGTCTATGGATAGAAGGCTTTTTCCCCAAGGAGCATGAGTTCCCTTAACTGTAATAGAGTAATGTGAAAGGCAAGTAATTCAGTGGTACTGACATTCATGTCTAGAAAAGGAAAACAATAAAAATGAAGTTAAAACCTTCAGAGAGTGGTTCCTCATTTCCATAGTGGCAACTTCAGTTTGTTTTACATACAGTAGAAAATACAAATCACTCAGTGGATTTTAAGATTTACAGAGGGATTGCATTGACTGAACACATGACAATACATTGTAATGAAAGAGACAGTCTTGTTGTATGACATCATTTCGATTTTTAAGAGTTACAGTGAGAGAGAATTTTAATGGGTTGATCTCTTGGCATATTTTTCTCATCTTTTTCTTAAAAACATCTTGTCCCTTTCTTAATGCCCTTGTTTCAAAGTAGTTCTGCATTCTTTTGCTCTGGCTGTTCTGTTTCCTCAGTTCAGATACTTGTGTTCTGTTTATTGTACTTATATTCTCTTTTTGCAGTGTCATGCCTTCACACAAATAAACATCTGTACACAAACAAACAGTCTTCCAGTCCAGAGTGCTTTTGATGCACTGAAAAAATTTACTCCCTGGGAGAGGATAATCTTTAACATGATGGCTATCTTCCTACTCCAATGTTCCTGTGACCTGATAGTGGTCATCAATAGAATAAGAGTTACTGGGGAGTCATCTGACATCTTTGTGAGATAGATGCTCCAGCTGGAGAGACAGCTTGGTG
Source organism: Psilopsiagon aurifrons (assembly GCA_025447955.1). Taxonomy (NCBI): domain Eukaryota; kingdom Metazoa; phylum Chordata; class Aves; order Psittaciformes; family Psittacidae; genus Psilopsiagon; species Psilopsiagon aurifrons. The sequence goes on along the minus strand of JAOEHY010039805.1, from coordinate 26,908 downwards.
TTGAGACTGGAGATGCACAGAATAGCTCGGAAATGCTGATGCCTCAATTTCCTACAGAACGCCTGATTTTTCTACAGAACATAGCCTGATGCTATGTGGCATTTACTGAACCACATATATTTTGTATAGCTACAGTGGCAAAAGTTTGAAAAGAGCCTGTCTGTTTATTAGAGGGATTATTTACTGGAGTGTTTTAGTGCTAACATGTATGTGAAATGCTTCAGAGAAGATTGATGTAGCTTCAACAGATTCAGTCATCTGGGGTGGGCACACATAGTGTGGCACACACATATGTACAGTGTATATATTTGAAAAACTTGGTGACTGAGGTGGCCCTTTCCATTGCTTCACTGCACTGGAAAAAGATTGACCTTGCATTCGTCTGCAGTGTGGATCACCCTATGCATATTTGTTGCTGTCACTGAGTCCAGGTCACTGAGTGATATGTACGATCTATCTTTAATCTCTTATTGTTAATAGTTACATTTACACAGTATAGAAGAGGCCTTGTGAGGCTTGCTTGACTTGTGTTTGTATTGTGTTTAAAGTTTTTGTATATGCTAACCATTAAAATATGAAGTATTGTGAATTGCTTCATTTACTGCTGAAATGGAGATCCTCATGACTAATGACAAAATAGAGGAGAAGGAAGATCATACTTTTCTGAAACTTTGGAAATGGCAGAAACAATGGCATTTTTCTATTTGGATTTTGCTAGGTCACAAGTCTGCTCCAGCATAGACTTCTTTCCATGGATCACAGCATGGATGTCTGCTGCAACATGGTCCTCCATGGGCTGCAGGGGAACAAGTGCCACCATGGTTCTCACCCAGGGCTGCAGGGGAATCTCTGCTCTGGTGTCTGGAGCACCTCCTCCCTCTCCTTCTTCACTGACTTTGGTGTTTCCAGAGCTGATTCTCTCACATTTTTCTCACTCCTGTCTCTCACAACTCATACGGAGAATTTTTTACCCTTTCGTATGTATGTTATCAAAGTGGCACTACCAGCATAGGCTTAGCTTTGGCCAACAGCAGGTCCATTTTGGAGGCAGCTGAAAATGGCTGTAACAGGGGGGCAGCTACTGGTGTCTTCTAACAGAAGCCACCTCTGCAAGCCCCACTGCTATCAAAACTTTGTCATGTATGCCCAAACCTTTTATTCTGAAACAGACCTAAAAATATGTCTCTGCTTTGAGTACCTGGTGGCAGACTACTACAGTGCTGTACCACAGAATGCTTATTTTAGCTTTTAAAATAGCCATCTTGCCCATATGGGTAAGAACATTACAGGGAAGTAGTGGAATTACCCTGACATAAAGAAAGGCTTTATTTCTCCTTGCCTTAGAAATACATCTATCACCTTTAAAAATCTCTATATTGGACAATAATTCTCTTTTTCTTGTAATATGGATGGATCAGTCCACATCCATAGCAATGAGAGTACTTAGTTCTACATGCACATGCCCTAGAGTGTCACTGCTTCAGACAGAAATATGGTCTTTTGGGGATCTTCATCTTAGATCTCTGCCTGAGTGTATCCACCTTTGCTCTGCTCAGGCAGAGACTGGTGCATGTTAATGACCCACATATGACTGAAGTTCCTGAAAGACATTATATACAGTCTGCACTTACCTTCTGGCTGCTGCCGTTAAAATGTCAGCAGTGCCCAGCTTCTGGTTTACAGCAACCCTGAGGTATGCCTGTGCTTCCCTTTCTCAAATTGCGGACTGCAGTTGCAATGCAATTGAGCCGAGCTCCTGGAAATACAGAGTAAACATCAACCTCAGTGCTGGGTTCTGAAACCTTCCCATGAGGCTCATGCTGCAAAAAATGTTACAATCCTTTATTAAGTGCAACTGATTTTTTAGCTATAATTAGCATGATTTCTCACTTGGAAGTTATCCATGATGTAACAGTGTTGCTGTAGAACAGGAGTATGCCTGGAGGTCATTCCGTACCTTGAAAAATTAATCTGGAGCCTTGGAAGAGTCTGAGCACTTCTGTTTTCCAAGAATGCCAAACTCCTAACACAGCCTTTAGGGTTTGTCACTGCATTTTCAAAGTGCTACTTCTCTGGGTAACTTCTGACTTCCAAACTCACTGGATTTTATGCCCTTTGAAGTAGGTCTTCTGCAGCAGTGGTTTTTGTGGGTAAGAGAGGGCAAAGCATTTTCTGGATCATGAAAATAGTGAATGGAAAGTAAAATTTTCCATTTTGCTTTATATGAATTTGTTCAAGAGACAGTAAGTGGAACAGGATGCCCAAAGAAGTTGTGAATGCTCCATCCCCAGCAATTTTCAAGGCCAGGCTGGACAAAGCCTTAGGCAATGTGATCTAGCGTGGGATGCTCCTGACCATGGCAGGGGAGTTGGAATAGGATGATCTCTTGGTTCCCTTCCAACCCAAACCACTCTATGACGCTATAGCTGGAAGCAGTTTGCAGAGCTAGTCATGCCAGATACATAAAAAACCCCATCCTGCTGCTGGGAACAAGAGTTTTTGAAAGAAGTAGAAGAGCTGCCAAGACAACAGCCACCACCCTTCCAGCTCTGCACCTCACTATGGAGATTTGTTGATTTTCATTGGTCCATTTTCCTTCCAGCTCTTTGGACTATCCCACTGGTCTGTATGGACCTGCAGAAATGCCTTTTTCCATGGGCCGTACAGGATGGTGAACCACTTGGATAGGATGAATCAGAAAAATACCCAAAAGGGCTACAGTGACAGCTGTATTTTCTCAAGGTTTGATATTTTGTTGACTTGATTTACTTTTCAAATAGCTTTTTATTACTTTCAGATGAAAAAATAAATAGCAAGAGCAGCAACTTGACAATTCTTATCAATCTGTTTTTTTCTCTTCATGATAAATACAGAGCAGAACCTAGATGTATGGCTTAAAAACCCAAACTCGAACTTTGTAACTTGCTCCTCAAAATCGCTTTCTTGTCCCCTTTCCAGCAAAGATTCTATTTCCATCTTCAGTTTGGCCACGAGATGGCAATAACCTGCAGACAAAATGCTGAAACAGCCAGACAGATATGAAACTCTCCCTTCCTGAGCTCTTCCATGTGCTCTTCCCCCTCCTCTTTTGTTTCAATATTTAATTGCATTTATTTCGGAATTACTAGGCAACCCACCCCCAGATGTGTAATTTAAAGGTGATGTGCTTGCAGTGAGACTTTCAGGATCTGCTCTGCCGAGCACCATCATGTGATACTGGGATAAGGTGGAGTTCGGCTTTAAGGGGGAGTCTCCAGCCTTCCTCACCAATCTTTAGGATCTCAGCTGGAGGAATACCGGAGGATCTTTCCTTGTTCCTACTTATTCTCAATCCAGCCTCCTGAGCCAGCCCCATAGCAGACCAAAGGCAGACAGAGCAGTTGCAAGGTGAGTTTCCCCTGAGGTTTCTTTCCTGTGACTGCGGGTGGCTGTGTCCGGTTTGGCTGGTGTTTGCTTGCTCTCTTACGTGCAGATGACAAAATCCCAGGCAGGGGTAGGCTCCAGGTTGGACTTGTGAGTGGCTGGGTTAACTATCGCCTTGGACAGTGTTTTGTGCTTCCTTTTGAAGAGCTCCAGTAGTTTTACAGTGTATTTCCAGTCACCTCTCAGAACATTATTTTACCTTTTCTGTCTGTTAGTGCTAAACTTTTGACTCCTGGAGAGTAAGAAAGGTGTGTGTGCTGGAAGAGACTGTGCAATCCCCTGGAGGGGTCTGTGGGCTCTTCCCACACTCACCAGCATCCGGCATGGGGAGGGATCTCCCTCCTGGCTTGGGAACTGGCTGGATAGGGGACAGGGAGCCATGCAGCTCTCCAGGAGATAAAACTTTATCCCCCTCCTGATATCTGGCCCATTTTGGAGTGGTGGGCAGGAAGGAAGGAATCCTTGTCACTTGCCAGCAGTGCTGTGTATCTGAGCTGTGCTGTTAGGTAGCATCTCTGCTACGGGGAGAGGCAAGGGAAGAAGGAGTAGTGGCATTTTCTGATTTTGAGTCTGTTATTTAATAAATAGGGAAGAGCAGAGCTTGGCTCAGGGAAAAGAAAATCAAGAGCCTGAATATATGTCACCTCATTGTGGGGTGCAGTCCAGTCCCAGCTGGTGAGAAAACCTGCCCAGTTCTCTCCTTGCAGCACATGGCTCCTCACCCACTTTGCTCCTGCCATCATCCCATCAAGTCTCAGGGCTGGACTGCCCGCCTCGTGTTTTGTGAGTGACAGTGGAGGTCATGATGTAATCCCCATGTTGATTGTCAGGCTGGGGTAAAGTCATAATTTTGGAATTGAGGAGTCCTGGCTCTCCACATCACCCATGTGCTTGCCCTTTGGGTAAAACACCTCCTTCTGCATCTGGCTGAAGTGATGCTTCAGGAGGCCCTGGGTGTGGGAGGTTGTTTAGCCTCTGTGGACTAGGGAGGCATGATAAATGTAGTTAGCAGAGGCAGCAGGTCTCAGAGATAATGCTCAGGTGCATGCCTATCCAGCTTGAAAACTAGAGCAAACAAGCCTTAGCAGAGATGCCTTTTGTCCAAAATCACTGCTATTAACTTTGACAGTAAGATGTCACTCAGTGTCAAGCTATACCGCCTGTTTCAGTTTTGTGTATCCAGGTGGTGATTAAAAGGAGCCAGCACAGTTAGCTGAGGTGAGGTCAAGATGCCAGTGAGAAGACATGGTGCTGGCAAGGTCATCCTTTGTCTGATCCTCATGAGGAGATGGAGCTGCAAGCCCAGCCCTTCCATGCTGACTCTGCCCCAGTGAGGAGGCAGCCCCAGCCTTGGTCTTCAGCAAGTGGCTGATTAAAAAGGTGTCTGGCATGATAGACTCATAGAATGCCAGACTGGAAGGGACCTCAAGGGTCATCTGATCCAACCTTTCTAGGCAAACAGGATTTAGACTAGATGTCCCAGTACCCTCTCCAGCTGAATCTTAAGTGTCCAGTGTTGGGCAATCCACCACTTCCCTGGGGAGATTATTCCAATGGCTGATTCTTCTCACTGTGGAAAATTCCCCTTTTGTATCCAGTCGAAATCTCCCCAGTAACAGACCAAGTGACAGACAAAGATCATTCTGCTCTGGAGACTTAGAAGGCACTGAGAGATTTCTATTGAGTATCATTTAAAACCAAAAGCTCACCAATTCAGGGTAACTTTTAATGAAGTACATTTTAGTGGGCAATGTTTTTGCAGCTTCTGTGATAAGTGCCATATGGAGCCGGGTTTGAAACCCACTTGTGTGAATTTTAAGTAGCATTACTTACATTATTTTAACCTAAGGTTAACTGAGCCGTAAATTTGGCTCATGGGAGAGAGCACACAGAGGGAAAGTTCCAGATTCAGTGCAGCTGCCACTGGTGACGAGTTGGAGTACATGTGTGTTAGGTTACTTGATTTCTTTCTTTCTTTTCTTTTTCTCCCTCCTGAACAGATATGCCCGAGTTTCTCTGATATTAAAATTCAAGGCCTCGCAAAAAGGTTGTCATTTAGGCAAGTCTATTTGTGTTGCTTGGATAAAGAAATTTTCTGCAGTGTTTAATTTTTGCTGTTTTATCTTTCATCTTGTTTTGTTATTTCTTTGCTGCACAGCGCTGCTAGCTGAGATTAAGGTGTTCAGAGTTCCTGATTTGCCTTTGACTCAGCGCCAGTGTTGCTGTGGGCACTCGGTCGCCCACCATCAAGTGAACATTATTAGGTAAAAGAGAATGCATCAATTTTTTGAATAATTTTTCCAACCCTCACATTACTCAGATGGGGTTTTCCCCCTGCTTATGTGGTTGCTGGTTATAATTCCACTTGGGTAATCTTGAGAAAGCAGACCTTTACAGGTTAAATTCGTACGAAGGAGGTGTAAAAAACGTAAAGTAAAGGCTATGCTGCTGGAAGACTGAAATTGCTTCTCAGCTTATTCCGGGTAACTTCTGCCGGCGGAAATGGGTCACGTCCCTACTTGCAGACCTGCAGTTTGATCCTGCCTTCTGCCTTCCTTCCCCCGGACTGTGGTGCCCGCTCCCGCCTCAGACAGGACGATAAGGGCACCGCCGTCCTCCCGCGGGGGTTTCCCCTCCCCTCCCTCCCCACATGAGGGGCTGTCAACCATCCCAGCCGCGGTCCGGGCCGTTCCCTCAGCGCCGGTGGGGCGAGCGGCAGCGCGCATTCTGCCGGCCACGGGAGGCTCCTCTCCCCGCGGGACCCGGGGGCTCCGCGGCTCCACGAAGGGGGGCAGGCGTGCGTGTGTCGGGGCGGGCAACGTGCCTGGGGGTGACGGGCCCTGCTCCCTTCGTTCTCCCCAGGTGGTGAGAGGGGTATGCAGCGCAGAGGAGCGGGCTCGGCCTAGGGTCCCCTGACGACCGCGGTTTGAACGCCGGGAGCGCTTTGGATGCCGGCGGCGGCAGCGGCTGCGCCTGTGAAAGGTGCAGAGTTGGAAGCGACATGAATTCTTCAGTTCTCACCCCGCTGGGAAATGTGACTGGTCTTCTGAATTTTTCGGAGAAGAACTCACAGTTCTTGCAGTTTGAGGATGAAGATTGCCATGTGCCTTTGGCCATGGTGTTTACTTTGGCCTTGGCTTACGGCACTGTGATAATTGTGGGAGTTACTGGGAATCTAGCCTTGATCGTCATTATTTTAAAGCAGAAGGAGATGCGCAATGTTACCAATATCCTCATAGTCAACCTGTCCTTTTCTGATCTTTTAGTGACCATCATGTGTCTTCCCTTTACCTTTGTGTATACTTTAATGGACCACTGGATTTTTGGGGAGGCCATGTGCAAATTGAATCCTTTTGTGCAGTGTGCCTCAATTACAGTCTCCGTCTTTTCTTTAGTCCTCATTGCTATCGAACGCCACCAGCTGATCATTAATCCTCGTGGCTGGAGGCCAAACAACAGACATGCCTACATGGGGATTGCTGCCATATGGATTTTAGCCACAGCTTCCTCTTTGCCTTTCCTGATCTACCATGTGTTAACAGATGAACCCTTCAGAAACCTAACATTTGATGAATATAAGGACAAATATGTGTGCTTGGACCTCTTTCCTTTGGACACTGCCAGGCTTTCTTATACCACAACACTTTTAGTGATTCAGTACTTTGGACCGCTTTGTTTTATATTTATTTGCTACTTGAAGGTAAGAGACAATCCTCTTGCAATATGTACTTTTTCTGTCTGATGTTTGTTCATCCTTGCAAAGTTGATGGCTGTAGGTTAAATTATTCTACATTTTTCTCTGTTGAATTTTCTGCAGATATACATACGGCTGAAAAAAAGGAACAACATGATGGACAAGATAAGAGACAGTAAGTACAGATCCTCTGAAACCAAAAGGATCAACATCATGCTGATCTCAATAGTGGTTGCCTTTGCAGTTTGTTGGCTGCCTCTCACAATCTTCAACATCGTCTTTGACTGGAATCATGAAATTCTGCCTGTTGCTACTTGCAGCCACAACCTGTTGTTCCTGATTTGCCATCTCACTGCCATGATCTCTACCTGTGTGAACCCTATCTTCTATGGGTTTCTTAATAAGAACTTCCAAAGGGACCTGCAATTTTTATTTCACTTTTGCCATTTCCGCTCCCGTGAGGAGGATTATGAGACTATAGCCATGTCCACCATGCACACAGATGTTTCAAAAACCTCTTTAAAGCAGGCAAGCCCAGTCGCATTTAAAATAATAAGTAGTGATGATGATGACAAAATATAAAGAAGTAATAAATATTCTCCACCCAACTGCTGGAAGTGTGATGCAGGTGAAATGTGTGCAAGGACAAGCTCAATTACATAACAAGAACAGAATGGGTAGTGTTTTTCTTCTTTTTCCAAGGAACTTTGTTGTCACTTTGAAATTGGACACTGTGCATTTTTGCCCCTTTTACTGCTTTAATGTTCACAGCAGTTTTATTATAAGTCATAGTGAGACCTCCTACTACCTATGGTTTTCATCAGCTGTTTTATGTTCCGTTCTCTTTGTACAGTTATGGGCTTTAGCATAAAGACATATTTATTGATTTTTTTCTTTCAAAGAAGTGCTTTTCAGGTGTGTTGACCTAAGACCATTAGAAGCAATATGAACCCCAGGAAAGCTGTCACTTCAGAGGACACCCATCCCAGCATAAAATTTGGACATTCTGATTTGAAGAGTTCTTTTTTTTTTTTTTTTAATCCAGCTTTTGATTGATGTTAAAATCCTGTAAAATCAGCCTAGGCATGCACAAAAATGATTCTGTGAAATCTGTAGAGTATGTTAAATGGGGACATGCAGTTGTCTTATTCATAGAGTCAGTTCAGGCTGTAATGGCTTAGGTTCAAAGACCGGATTAAGAGAGAAATTTTCTTCTCAATTAAGAGAAAAAACCCCCACAGAGAAGTAGATAACTCTGATGTTTCACTGCAGCCAATAAAGTTCAAACAGACCTTCAGTCCCAACTGGTTGCAGCTGCTTGCAATATTACAGGCTTTTTAATTTAAAAAAATCCAAACCCCATTTTCATCTGCTGTCACTGACAGGAGTTAGTGTGTCTGGGATTATTTGTATTATCTGTTCCAATCCTATGAACCACGTAAGTTCTCCTTGAGATATGTGTCCAGAATCTAAAGGGAGATGGGACTGCTCACTGTCTGGACAAGGTGCAATTGCCACAGGTGGCAGTGAAAATCAGGTATGGTACTAAAATAAATAAGCTTTAGCTATCTGAGACTTTTCAAAATAATTAGTGCTGGTCTATGTAAATTATGTATAGACTCATGATACTGTGTGTTCAGATGCAATGGTATAAACCTGGATTATCTCCAAGACAGTGAATGGTTTAATCAAGGTCTGCAGAATTGAGGAGGATATGAATATAATTTGGGTGTAATCGGCATGTTTAACTTCCAAACTCACAGTGGTTACAGTTGGTTGAAGTGCAGAGATATTTGCCAAATACAAAAAATAGAGCTCTGTGCGTTGTTGTTTAATGTATATATACTTTAATTACACAAAATATACGCAAGTAGATCCACAGCTGAGGGAAACCCACATAACTTGGTTGCTGTAAGTGAAACTGCAATATCCACTAGCTGAGTTTCCGTGTCATACAGTGTACTTTGCTGTCTAATCAATGCCTTTTTGAATAATCAGCTTTTTAAAATACAATATAGACCTTACTTTCTTTTAGCAAGGTCACTTTAAACCATTCTGGCAGAGAAGAAGGTCTTTGAAATGTCTATAAATGTAAATGTAGCACAAATGGCAATCTGACCTGATGTCTCCCTGAGCAAAAAAGATCTCAAGATGTGATGGTAAATTTAATATGTTCTAAATTTGACAAGGATAAATGCCCAAGAAATGAAAATTATTTGGTTTGCCGGTATTTAAAAGTCAAAAACTGTGCCTTGTGCTGACCTATAAATAGTGTAGAATATTAAAGTAGCAATGTGTTCTTGTGCATTATAATTCCATGTATTTCTCTACTGGAAGATAATATAATTAAAAAGGAAGTTTCTGTAGTTGAGGACAGACAGGGAATGTAGTTGAGGACAGACAGGGAATGTAGAAAATGAATTATAAGACAGAACTTTCAGAGCTTTGCAATCTTGTGTTTTATGAGATTTTCCTTTTCTTTGTGGTTCCCTATGGAACATGTTGCTAATAATTTGACAATGGTCCCTGAAATTATTTCCTTGTTACTTTACAGTAATTTTCAAATGCTAAGGGTATTTTCACAAAGAGATACAATGTAGAAAACCAAACAGGTTTTTCTATTAAGAATTTCACAGATGGCTTTTCCCATTAGGAATAAAGAAACCCCATCACAGTGATGATTATGTTTTGGGGTTTTTTTCCCCACTTTTTTTGGGAAAAAAAAAAAAAAAAAAAAAGGCAACAAACCACAACCAAACCCAAACAGAAAAACAATCCTCTTCCAATCCAGTGGAACCAAAAAAAACCAGAATTATTTGAGAAAGTTCCCAGTTGGTTTGCTGGACTATATTTGATCAGGCTGAATTAGGTATTTATACAGAATAGCCACTGGAGCACCTTTAGATACCTCCTGGTGAACAGGGATGTGAAACTGGTGTGTTCTGAGATTCGGATATCTCCAGTGGGATAGCAATGTAATTCCTCCTGTGTCAAACTTTCTCCTGCTTGAGGCACAGTCTCAAATCACAGAGCCAATCTGATACCATCTCATACTTTCTCCTGAGTTTTTTTTCTCCCACATTTCTTCTGAGAATGTGTGTGAGGTGTTTTTTGCTACTAACACCTGTTAAACAAAGTGAAGTTTAAACGGGAGCATTCCTTTGTGTCTGGAGACATTTTCTGCTGTCCTAGGATCAGGCTTCTCTTATACATTCCCTTACTTCCCTGGAAGAAGCCTTTCTGAGCCTCTGCTAAAGACACACGCTAGCACATCATACAAACAGCACAGTGGATGCTGCCTGAAATGACAATGGGAATGAAAACAGTGGAAGGAGCATTCAGCAGGAAAACGCATTTGGAGAACTTCAGAAGCAAAATCATTTCTGAAGAATTTGTTGTGAGGACAAAGATAAAAGCAGTCTCTCTGAGGTGCTGCCCTGACATCTGCAGACCATAGATGACATCCACTGAGAGCACTATTTTTGTCTTCGGTTTCATGACTTCACGCTGGAGTCCTCAAAAACTACTGGAGACTGTCGCCTCCTGACACCTGGCTAAAACACAAATCCTCTTTTTCACTTTCAGAGCTCCAGCATGGCTTCTCATCCTCTATATACTACATTTCTTTACAGGGTGAGCTGCCAGGTTTCATGTTTCTCTATCATTTCTCAGTCATTCTGGTTTGATATTTGTCCCTCCTAGGTGCTCTTTTGTCAAACTCCCCACACTTCAGTGCATGCTCATTCCTAGTTCAAAAGCCTGAAGATCCATCTTATTCTTTCAGACTAGTAGAAAATTTTTACTGACAGAAAAACAGAACAGTGAGGGATCTATAATCTGTCTTATGTGCAATACATTTCATGTCAAATATACAGCCTTAAATTGCAAATGTAACTATTTAATAAAAGTTAATATCTGCTTCATTTGTCAGTTATTTTGTCATCTTAGATTTCACTTTCATCCACCATAGGTATTTAAAGCTTCTGCATATTCTAAATACACCAGCATATTTTTGTATGTCTTTTTATCAAGTACTTCTGTATTCCATATTGCTTCCCCCCCCCCATATTTCCTGGTTGTGTCATTGCCATTAAATACAGTAATCCACAACTTTCACATCTTCATTTAAAAAAGGGTAAAAATAAAGAAAGTAACTAATCGACAAAAATATCTGCTTTTGGTAGGCTAGGAAAAAGCTGGATATCAAAAACAACAACAACAAAAAAAACCAACCAACCCTTCCCCCCCCACCACCCCAAGATTCCCACCTCATAAAAGAAATCATATTTCAATCAGAAAAAGGAATTGACAGGACCTCCCAGGTCACTTGAGCTGATGCTGACTGCATCTCAACACTGATGAAGGTGTGCAAGGCTAAGGGTTCACGTATTCTGACTCTGCTATCTTGCAGTACAGTACCGGCTATTATTAGTGGATGCTAAAAGCAAAATTTGATACTGACTCACATTCAGACTGTAAATCAGCATATGTTTAAATCCAGACCTGTACATCAAATTCTGATTCTGACCTCAGGAAAATGTTCAGAGATCAGTGAAACTGTGGAATTTGCTTAATGTCAATCATTTGCCTAAGTGCTCTATTGAATAAAAGTACGCTGCTATCTGGCAGCTCACACTCTCCTAAAAATCAGATTTTTGATTTCAGCTTATTATAGAAGTAAATGGCCTATAGTTTTTCTCAGGATTTTTCTCTGGATTTTCTCTGAAGTTGAGTGCCTGACAATGCTTCAGTTTAAGGCTTTGCTTCCTAAATCTTTCTATCAAAGAATTTACCAAACCATTGCCTGGAGAATTAAGATAAAAAGGAAATTTTCTTTTTTAAATTATGTTCTTATTTTTAAAACATACTTAATAGTAGTGAGCTTAAATAATGTGAGCTTAAATAATGTGAGCTTACTTAATGTGAGCTTAAATAATACCTCTGTCTGCAATGGATTAAATTCATTCAGCTGAGTAGAAAAGGTGGAGAAATAATAATTGTAAAAAAGTGATAAATTTTGTTGAGAACCATTTCTTAGCTGAAGGATACATGCAATTCAAAGCTCTGCTGTGTCCTCTCCATTACTGTGTTCTTTAATACGTGGTATTTGCTTCGCTGAGTCATTACTGAAGACCCAAGTCATTACCAAATTTGATGTAAAAGATAATTCTTTCCTTCTCTCTGTGTTTTTCAGGATTTCAGTGTTTGAGGATTACATGTAAGAAACAAAAATATGATCAACTTTAGTCTCTTACACTTTAATTACCTGTGGTCAGAAATAACTTCTGTTCAGCATTTCTGCTGTTGCAAGACGGTGTAATGGTCTAATTGAAGTTGGTATTTCAGATATTAGGGAAAACATTCAGAAAGACTAACTTCAGGATGGCAATTTTTATAGCCTCCTCCAGTGGCAACCTGAGGACACTCACACCTGATCTACTTCAGGTACTACACATCTACAAAAATGTCTTTCTCTCCCTTACCTGTGCAGGCTGCTAACGGATAACCAGCTTCCCAGACCTAGCACTAGGCCTAGTGACTACTGCCTTCCTTCTTCCATCCTCCACGGTGCTTCCGCAGTTACTTCATGTTTCATTCCCTTGGCAGCTGGTTTCTGAGGAAGTCATAGGAATTTATGCTGTTTGTAAAGAGAAGATGGCAAAATTAATCTCTATTCAGGATAGTGCTTTAAATAGTTTCTTCCATTAAAACTACCTTCTGGCAAGTTTATGGTAGGCAATTTCTCAAAATTTGCAGTCCACAGAAGTATGTCATTTACAAAGCCTGCATAGGAATTTTGTCCATACAGAACATCCAGTTCATTGCAGCAAATCTGTCTGCACACACTGTCTTGTGTTTTCCAAAGATCTGGGTTGATGAACTGGTTGTCTGACATAGACCAGGCTTATTTGCAAGAAATTTGCACTGGGTGTAAATGGGTTTGAAATTACTGCACAGGAGAGGCTCTGCATGGTTAACTTGCCACAGATTATGGAAAATTTCAGCTATACAGGGGAATAGATAGACCAAATTTGGAAAAGAGAAAAAAAGCAAAAGATCCAGATGAAACCTTAATACATTCTGTAAGATATACACAAAAAGGCTCAAAGGGAGACTCAGGACATCTATTTATTTCGGGGGACAACAGACTGACACATAAGTGGTTTTTTGGGGGTAAAGTGATGGTCAAAAAAGAATGTATAATAGTTTCTCTGCTTCTGTTTTCAAAAAAAAGAACATGGATATTTATAAATTACTCTGAATATGTATTTTAAGACTCTTCACCTTAGATTAATCTAGATCTCTTTTTGAGACAAAGGGAACAAAATGTTTTTGGCACAATCAAAAATAACAGCTTTTCATTGCACCCACCCACTACACATGAATTCATTTGCTTTCAATTCTGCACAACATGAAGAACATTTGTTTGTGTCAGGAGCAGTAACCTGATCAACAAATCTCTCCTTGTCTTTCCTGATCTGTGTTCACACTGGTACTGTGCTGCTGTTTGTCACTTTTTCACACCCCCTGCACAAGCTATGACATTTTTATTATGCTATTTTTATTGTTTCTTAATAAAAGCTCTCTCTGAAAAGATGTTCTTGAAAGATCCTATTCAATGTGTGCTTGAACATATGGGTGAAAGGCCATAAGGATTTGTGGAAATGTGACTGGCAATCGGATGATGTTTCAGGGGGTAGAAGTTGAAAATATATTTCTTGCATACTGTTATTCAGCCCTTTTCAAGATTTTGTTATAATTTTAAATAATATAATCTAAATGTCAGCTTAGTCTACGTATCTAGTGTTTCCTCTTGGCGATCAGACTTCAGAGACAGACAGCTAGAGAGAATACTGGGTAACACAACTTGTTTCCTTACCTATAGGCCTCATGTTTGACTTTAAGCTTCACATTGTTTGTAATATACTTGAAGATAGGTATGAAAAAGTGTTCACTCCTTTCTCTTTAAGACTAAATGTCATACATTTAAGAGATTTAATGGATAGGACTGGATTATCTTTTCTGTTGGTTGGTTGTTTTTGTCCACTATTATGATGACTGTAACATTTGAGGCTCTTCAGTTAAGCCTTCATTTATTAACATTTTGGGCACAGGGGTAGTCCCCTGAATGTGACTCACCATGTTCATGTGCTTATAATTAGACAAGTGCTAAAGTTAGAGCATTAAAGCCAGACCTAAAACACCACAAGGTTAATGGAAAGCTTTCCACTGACTTCAGTGAGCTTTGTGTAAGGTACTTGTTTCAAGTGACATTAAGGTGTGATACATGTCTGAATATCGGCTTCCTAGAGAGGGCAGCAGGCCATAAAAAGACACAATTTTCTGTCTGTGTGGCCTCAGCAGTGACACAGCTCATCTTCCATTTCAGTTCAAGGGACATACCAACAAATCATCTTCAGCTGGTACTTACAGTAAGGTTGTCCTCTTAGATTCTTCTGAGAGTTTTCCTTGATAGAATTCCTTGACATAGTTACAAGATAAGTGTGTCTACCAAGCTCTCTGGCTTACAGATTTAAACTCATTTGCTTCACAGAAAATTGAAGAGAGCACTAGCAATTTAGAATGGAGGTTTGATTCTTGACCGGTGTATGTATTTGTAGATTTCCACTACTAAAAAGTGGGGGTTTTTATTATTATTATTATTACTACTACTGCTGCTTTTTTTCACTTTGTCAAAAAACAAACAAACAAACCAAACAACTACTGACAGCATAGTTTACATTTAAAATTCACTCCAAGCAGTAAGGAGTCTCAGTCTGCAGCAAAAGCTGTGGATTTCCCTGGTGTTTCTACAACACAAATATCAGCATTCATGAATAAAATGAATAGTCGCTTACAAAAGGCTATCTTCAGAATCAGGTAAGGGCACCTTTAAGTCAGCAGAAACCTGAATTCAAATACTAATGTTTTTGTGGTGGAAATTATGCATTCAAATAACCTAATGACTTTATGAAATGATAAAGCTTGAGCCTGGTCTTGCTTATATTAATCTAATGCTGTGGTAACACCTCTAACATTGTTCAGAAGATTATGGTGTAGATGAGGCAGGTAAAAGAGATAAGTCTGTGAAGGCTGTCAGGCTGTTTTTTTAGACCCATAGATTTTATATTACCTAGGATCAGAATAGCATCCTGAATATTTAACCCTGCTGTTCCTTAAAGAAATGAGGTACTTCGTCTGCCAATTTTCCATTCTTTTCTTTGGCTTTTGAATTCCTTGATAATTTTCACTTAGACATGAGAGATTTGCCAAAGCTATTTGAGGCTGAAATGGTATTGGATAAGCTGAGCACTTGTTCTTTGAATGTTCATTCTTTTAAGCAGGACATACACATTAAAGGAGTTATCATCTGAAGTGTTGTATGTGACATAGTAAAATATAGATATATGTTTAATATCACTAGAAGAAACATTTCAAAATGCTTACTCTAAATGAATTTTATGTATTTATAAAACAGTGCAAAACCTTCAGTAATTCTTATGCTCAGGGTATGTTTCTGGAAGGAATAAACCAAGCTGCACCAGCTGTGCAGACATGCTGGCTCTGCAGCCAGTGCTGGAAACAGGATTTAGGTTTCTGTGACCATGCCACCCTGTCGGAGGATCAGCATCTGCTTGGGAGAGATAGAATACACCTCACAAATGAGGCAAAGGTATATTTGCCAGGAGGATGGCTGACCTGGTAAGGTCTTTGGGAGTGATGTGAGATGAAGAATATTGCCAGCAGCCTGTAAAGGAGTGATGGACACGGCTGACAAGCAAAGGGCCTCAGGTGGTATGAATGAAGACAAAGGCAAAACCAACAAAACAAAATCTAAATGGGGTAGCCTCAAGCATATGTAGCTAAGCAAGGAAGAGCCTATCAGACACAAATTTGGAGAAAATTCCCAGACCCTTTCTGGGAAACAGGCATGCCTCTCTGAACTGACTGTACACTAATGTGTGCAGCATGGGGAATAAATGTAAGTAGAGATCTGTGTGTGATTGCAGGGTATAGCCTTGGAATCACAGCAATGTGGTGGAATGGCTCCCATGACTGGAGTGTTGCAGTGAAGGGATACAGGCCCTTTAGGAAGGTCAGGACAGGACAATGAAGAGGTGGAGTTGCCCTTTATGTGAGAGAGCAGTTGAAGCTCTTCTGAAGATGGATAAGGAGTCAACTGAGAATTTATGCGCACTTCTCACTGTCCTGAGGATCTTGAGCTACCCCATCTCGTGATCACTGCAGCCAAGGCTGCCCTGGAGCGTCACATTTCCAACCAGCCCTTCCCTGTTGGTGAGCATGAGGTCAAGCACGGTAACTCTCCTTGTCGGCTCCTCTATTACTTGCCGAAGGAAGTTGTCTTCCACACAGTCGAGGAACTTCCTGGATTGCTTGTGCCGGGACGTACCATCCCTCCAACACAGATATCAGGGTGGTTGAAGTCCTCCATGAGAGCAAGGGCCTGTGAGTGTGAGGCTGTTCCTATCTGTCTATACAGCGCTTCATCCACAGAGTCCTCTTGATCAGGTGGTCTGTAACAGATCCCCACAGTAATGTCTCCCATCGCTGTTATCCCTTTAACCCTGACCCACGAACTCTCTGTTAAACTGATTACCTGTCCCCAGACAGAGTTCCATACTCTCCAGCCTATCACTGACATAAGTAGCAACTCCTCCTCCCTGTCTGCCGGGCCTGTCTTTCCTAAAGAGCCTGTAACCTTCAATTCCAACACTCAAGTCATAGCAGCCATCCCACCATGTTTTGTGATGAAACAAGGAGCTCCTGGGAAAACTCAGACATAAAAATTAAGTATACAGAAGGGGAGGAAGTGACAGGTAACATAAGAGGAATACAGACACACTGCTTGAGCATGCAGTGGAAGGGAATGCAATGGTTAGGGAAGCCAAAGACCAACTGCAGCTGAAGCTCCCTCTGATAAGTGAACAAGGCAGCAAGAAAAGCAGCAAGAAGAGCTTCTGTAAGTTCAGAAACAGCAAAGGAAAACTAGGGAATATGTGGGTCTGCTGCTAAATGGGGCAGGGGCCTGTTGACACAGGACGTTGAAAAGGCTGAGGTACCAAAGTCTTCCTCCAATCTTTAATAATATGACCAGCCTTCAGAACTCCCAAGGCCTGGAAACCAGGGGGAAAGGCTGAAAAATAAGGGCATGCCCCTGATAGAAGAGGATCAAGTTAGGGAATACTTAAGCAAACTGGACATAAATTCCATAAACTGGACAGTCTATTGGCCCTGATGGGACACAGCTGTACCTCATGATGATTGAACTCATGCTGAAAACCATTTTCAGGCTCATGAAGGACAGGAAAGTGATCAGGAGTAGTCAGCATGGGTTCTCAAAGAGGAAGTCATGCTTAACCAACCTGATAACCTTCTATGATGAAGGTTGTCTTTCTAAGCCGTCTACTGGCTTGGTAGATGAAGGGAAAACAGTGGGTATTGTCCTTCTTGACTTCAGTAAGGCTGTTGACACTGTCTCCCATAACATGCTTATAGAGGCTGATGGAGTATGGGCTGGATGAATAAGCAGTAAGATGGGTTGAAAACTGGCTAAGTGATCAAGCCCTGGGGATGGTGATCAGTGGCTCCTTTCAGTGGTTCCCAGTGGCAGGACCAGAGGCAATGGGCTTGAAATACAGCAGGTTCCCTCTGAACATCAGGAAACACTTTTTTACTATGAGGGTGACTGAGCACTGGCACAGATTGCCCAGAGAGGCTGTGGAGTCTCCATCTCTAGAGATATTGAAAATCTAAATATGGTTGTGGGCAACTCTCTCCAGGTGGCCCTGCTTGAGCAGAGGGTTTGGTCTAGAAGACCTCCAGAAGCTCCTAGCTTTAGGCATTCTGTAAGTCTGTGAATGACAGCATCAGAAATTTATCCACACAATAGAGCTTCTTTTTCTCTTCTAGTACAGCTTTCAGAAAAGCTGGTTTTGCCTCCAATCTGTGAATTATTGTGTGTTTCTAAAACATATCTTTTTGCAATTATATTTACTATGCTTTAGTTAGTTAGATTTCCATTTATTTTACTCCAGTGTTATAACAGAGAAAATGTTCTCAAAGATCAATTCTGTAAGCGCCTTGAAAAACACAATCTGATTTCATTAATCTCTTAAAAGACACTGGACTCTGAAAAAGCCCTTTTACTTTGTAAAATACATCACTAACACATTAAGTAATGCATTGCTTTTACTAATCCATTAAGCTTGATCCAACTAACCTTTCATACAGAAATATTGCCACTTACTTCATTCTGATGTCCAAATTTGGTATAATAAACTCTCAGATAGAGCTGTTAAACAATATTTGCTTTGTATAAGCACTGTTAGAAAAGCACTGAATATAAAAGTAACTGGGTACATTTTCACTTTTACAAATTTAGGGAAGATTGGCAGATACACAGATAAAAGCATTTTTATCAATGCCTGAGTAAGGAAAATAATGGAAAACTCACTCTTGCCTACTACGTTTGGCAGCAGCCATCCAGCCAGCATTATCTGGGCAATGGATATGCTCTTATGTCTGAGCCAGGCAGGGCAATATGGGAAGGAGGACCATGGCGTCGAAGGGTTATGGACCACAACCAAAAATTGCGATAATGCAGCATCAGTCTGCATGGGAATCAAAGGTGAGAGCTGAGGCAAATGTAATGGGCTGAGGAGCAGATACAGAGACATGAAATGCAAATCTTAGTAATTCTGTTGTTTAGAATAACCTGTGGTAGGAAATATATGACGATTATCAGTTTCTGGGCAAAGCTATAGTACATGTGTTTGTCAAAGTTCGGATTCTGTTAGTAAAGCTCACTACTTTTGCAACTCTACAACTAATTGAAAGAGTTCTGATTGCGCTAATATACTTTACTTACTTGATCTAATATATGCATATTTAAAAGCTACAGATGAAACAGTGTTTCTGATGAATATATATGCAATACTAGTAGCTGCATAATAAAACCACAAGTGTATTAATACATTTTTATTAAAAACTGATGCTGGCCCTGCCACACTGGATATTGCCATTTGATTTCTTACATGTATTTCTTAGAAATGCAGCACTGTTTGTACAATAACTATGATTGCAGCTATGAAAAAAACCAAGGAGCCAACCAAAATCTCTCTGCTCACAAGGTGTATTTTTACAGTTTTTTAAACCCTTCCCCCTCTCTATCAAACACCTCTCCAAATTGTGCTTTTAATTCTGGGTAGCACAAAGAGAGAGTTCTGATGACTTTAAAACTCTCACTGAAGGCCCCTACCCGCACTGACCCAGTCTGAAATCTAGGGTTTTTTTTGGTGCACTCTAACAGCGGATGCCTGCTAACAAGTGCATTTAATTAGAACTCAAACTGTTCTGCTACTGTGCTCCAAGAATCCAAGAGCAGGTAGGACTGCTTTCATTAGACAGAAACTGATATAAACACATTCTTTGTGTAATGCTTATTTAGAAACATCTTATATATGGTACTGTTTCCAGAACAAGAAACTTAATGTAAGAGAAGTTCCAAGTGAGCCTGCGTTTCAGAAGCTCTGTTTCATTTCAGCATTGTGTTTGCAGCTCTTTACACTGACACTCTCTATTCCCATCACAAGCACCTGATATTGCAGTCACAGAAATGACAATCAGGCAGACCTCTTGTAGATACCATTCAGGATTAAGCAATCCTGCTCCCCACCTTCCTCTCTTCCCACGCCTACGTATCACAATCACTTGTCACACTGGAGGGTAAATTAAGCTGAGTTAAACAAGGTTTATTGTTAGGTTTATTATAATAAACCTATAATTTATATATATATAATATATATAAAATATATAATTTATAATAAACCTAACAATAAAGAAGGGATTTGAATAAGGGAATCAGTCCAATTTGTCACCTGGTTGCACAAACACTTGTTCAGGTGTGAAGGGCAGAGGTTAATGGGAAGAATGAGTGAATGACTAGGGCTGGGAATGCACAATGAGTGCTTAGGCTGGCATGGCCACATAAAGTTGCTCATCAAACTGTACTCTAACTTTTTTAATAAGAAAAATGCTTGTTAATCCATCAGTGTTAGCTATGACCTCTTATGAGGTCTACTATTTTGGGTGGCCACCATTGAGTGAACAGCTGGTTTTGCTAAATGAAAAGACTCAATTGGACTTTGTCTGGTGCTTATTGCTTTAGATGAGCCTGTGCCTGTCTTTTAATTTAAAATTTGCATGCTGACAACAATTACTGCCTTTCTATACACAGACACCTTTCATGCATGCCATACTGTAGAAGCTGTAGGCTCTGTTTCAAGAAACATAATAATCATGGAAGTGTGCATTTTCTAGTAAACTCCACAACTATGTGCAGTGACCCATGGTGAGGGTCTTTGGATTCCAAAAGCTGTCATTTCTGTGATTAATTTTTTTTTTTTTCCCTTCAGTAGGAAACTAGATCATTGCAGGGCTATGTCATGGGTTCAGCAGTAGCAGTCATTTTTCTCCTTCTTAGTAGCTGGTGCAGTGCTGTGCTTTTGACTTTCAGTCAGGGAACAGCAGTAATAGCACTGATGGTTTTAGCTGCTGCTCTGCAATGTTTACTCTTACCAAGGACTTTCTGAGCCTCATGCTCTGCCAGGGAGGAGAGGAAGTCAGGAGGATGCAGAGACAGGACACCTGACCCAAACTGACCAAAAAGGTATTCCATTCCACAACATGTCATGCCCACTATATAAACTGGAGGCAGTTACCCGGAAGGGCGAGATCACTGCTCAGGTTGGGCTGGGTATCGGTCAGTGGGTGGTGAGCAGTTGTATTCTCTTCCCTTGTTATTTCTCTTATCATTATTATTATTGGTGGTAGCAGTAGTAGTTTGTGTTATACGTTAGTTACTGGACTGTTCTTATCTCAACCCATGGGAGTTGCATTCTTTCAGTTCTCTTCCCCATCCCTCCAGGAGCAGGAGGAAAGAGAGAGAGAGAGAGAGAGAGAGAGTGTGTGTGTGTGTGTGTGTGTGTGTGTGTGTGTGTGTCAGCTAAAGACATTGTGGCAGATTTACTGCTGGGCTGAAACCATGACAGGCAACATCCAATGAATAAAGAGTTATGCCCTTGAGTCTACAGAACTGTATTCAGGAAAATGCAGTGGCTAAGATTCTGATTGAGGAGTGGCCTAAGCAGTACCACTGGCCGTGATGTTTGAGCTTTCTCCAAGTATATTCTGGTATGTCAGCAGGTTCAAACTGTCTTGCCTAAATCAGTGTGGGATGCTTTTACCAGCAATTACTGTGTTGAACTGCTGTGAACTCCAATTTTCATCTCACTTTCAAAGTTCTAACTTAGAGGGAATTAACGTGATTTAGTTAAGCTTGACCTATGAAATCATATATGACTCAGCCTGTCTCCTGTGTAAAGTGCTAAGAGACTATGATATGTGATACTAATAAAATGAGAGAGCCTAAGTATGAATTTATCTATTACGTTCACTGAGGCTGCTTTGTGCCACATTTAAGTTTGAACAGCAGCATTCTTGAAAGAGAGAAATAATAACTAAAATCTGAAATGTGAAATTGTTTTAACTCAGCTTCAGTCCAGTCCCTAAGATACAGATATCTACATTAATACCAAGTGCTGAGATCTTTTAACTGACTATATTAGTAAATAATTGCAGGGACATATGTCTGCATTACACATTACAACTTTTGCATGTAAATGCGTAATAAATGCATACAAATCCATCATTAGATGGTCTGGAAAGATTGCTTTGAATAGAAAGAGTGTGACTGAAATAAAAATCTAGAGGTTTTTAGAATACTGTTACTTCTTGACTTTTCAGAAGTTTCATAGTATAATAGAACTTCACTTTGATGCAGAGTATTCTGTCACCTATTTGAAAACGCATTTCTAAAAGAACTTAGTAAGGCCCAGTATTTTGAATAATATTCTTTCTCTAAGTGATTTCTTGTTCATAAGATGGATATAAAATCCCAGACATCAAAATATTGTTCCTGTGTGGGTTCAGTACAAGTATTGCTAGTGGAAAGCAGCAGGTAGGGGTTGCTGCTCTTGCTGTATGCACGTGCCATGCCTATAGGTTATGTGCTAACATAGGTGTACTCCCATGTGTTCTCCTTTTCTTCTGTGGAGTTTGTTCCATCATTTTCTTTCTGTTCTGCCCCTCTTTTTAAGCTACTTGTCTTTTTCTGCCCAGACCCTCAAATGATCTTGCTAGCTCTCTCACAACATATAAACAATTCAAAAGCCATTTTTTCTAAAACTTGATAGATGTTATGATGGTCATGGAAAAAAATGGTGTCTGATTTATACAGTGTATGAAATAAAACCAGCACAGTATTAACATAACTTTTAAAGTGAAGAAACTGATCAGTATTTTCCAGAGGGCATATAGCTTTTTTGCAGTACCAGGGCTTTGGGTTCTTTGTTCTTACTTTGTTTTTTCTTTCTTTAACAGTATTTACAGGGTCCATTTATATTTTACACTGTGGTCAGCATGTATCCTGGGAAAGTTAACCCAGAAACACTAAAGGCTTAAGTTCTGGAGACAATAAAATCTCAGACACCTAACTCTTACTAAAAGGCAGTATCTTGTGCATTTGAAATTCTTTTTGCTACATAAACATAACAGTGATGAAAATAAAGAAGCAGAAAGTAACCAGAGCAGTGTCATAAAAAAAGATATTGGAATCCATGTTTATCCCTTTTAGTCTCTAGCCTTGAAGTATTCTGACTGCTGTACTCATGAGAGCTTAATGGAGCTAGCAACGAAAAAGCCATACACAGGGTAATTATCCAGCTGCCTTTCCCCAGTATCTTCCCCATATTTGTTGTATGAGTACTAACACATGGCATGACGCACACTGTCGCAAGCATGGAGAACTGCAGTAAAATTAACCAGCATGAACTGTAACTGCACCTTCAATATCTTAGGCAGATGTTAATCACTAAAAACCTTATTTGGGTGTCATGTGTATCTGTAGAAGAATAAAACCTTTTGACAACTCAAAATGGTACAGCTTGTTGCTTAAGAGGTGTGGTGGTGTTTACTTCCAGCTCTGTACCTTGCTTGTCTTTGGGACTGTCCCATTTATGGTACAAATGTGTTTCAGATAATTTAGGTAACAGCTGCTACATTTGTGTTTTGTAACCTGGGGAATTAAGATAATCAGCCTATGAAGTCTGTCAATATACAGAACAGCTGACCCATTTCTATACCCATGGTGTCCTCCACTATTCCCTCCCCCAAGCTCTTCAAATAGAAATAAAAACTCATTTATATTTAACCATATCCTTTATATGGTAACTTGATGTAGAATCAGCACAACTCTCTTCACTACCTAGTCATATTAACATCACGTTTATCCCTGCTGATCCCCATCTGGCAACTTTTTAGAATTGCTTTGAATATACAATTTGTGATACTGAGAGTTTTAAATATAATGCTAGGTTACATTTGATTGACACAGTATTAAATATCAAGGCCCTGCTGTGGAGCCTACAGAAATCCATAGGAAGACATTTAATTGCAACATGAGATGTGCGTTCTTTACCTTGTTGGACATTCACATTGTTGCTACATGGAGCGTACACCATGATGCATCCCACTTTTTTATGTGTCCTGATGATTTCAGGAAACCTGCTCAGAATTTTTTTACTCCCTTTCAATGACAATTAGGGCATGGCCTGCAGATTCTTGGATTCAGGGTTTTGGAAGAAATCTTGGGCTGCCCTCCTCTAAACAATTCTTTCCGTTGAAATAACAGAAATTTAAATAATGAGATAATTCTGTCTGTTGAAAAAACTGCATAAGAGGCTAGCTTTTTGTTGATTCTCATTGGTTTTGCTATCTTGCATACTTTTGTTTTGTTTTGTTGGTTTTTGGGTTTTATTGGGTTTGTTTTGTTGTTTTCTTTTTTTTTTTGTGAAGACCTAATCTTCATATAAGTGCACGTATTACCAGAACACTGCTGGTAGCCATGTTGGAAGGATGCTGTTCTTGAATTAATCAACTCATCTTGGTTAGAAACAGTTCAAATTTGTCTGAGATAAGTCACTGGCATATTTATACATATTCGTCTATTTATACATATTCTTCTATGTTGTAGTACTAACAAAACCCACATTCTTTCTATAATACCTATTATAATAGTATTCCAAGCAATATTAACATATGGCACAAGCTAATATTCTTAATATTGGGAAGACCAAAGAAACCATTGTAGTGAGTACTGGATAATACAAGTGATTTTCCTACAGCCTACTGCGTAAATGTAATTATAGCTCTGAAATCCTTCCAGCCTCTCTGCTAGTTCTTGAAGTAGTATTGGTTATATAATTTGAGAAGTAAGCCTACAAGAGATGATGGAGCTAACAGACAGCACTGGAAGTGCCAAGATGGGAGCTCCCTCCATACACAGGTGATTTATATCTTGACCTGATGGACAGAATAGTTCTTTAAGGGGCAGGGTGTCCATACAGCCAGCCAGCTATAGAAGTAACAGCTCTTTTAGAAAAGCTTTCTTTGTGAGCCTGGAATTGCGAAAGTTTTGGACCTAAAGGAAATACCTGCATATCCAAGTAAGATGAGTAATGTCAATTTGCCACGGTAAGCACTGAACCCGTAATGTTCCATTATGATAATTTTATGCATAATAAGGAAAAAAAACCCCAAAGGTTAATAAAGGTAGTTATTAATAAAAAAATGATAAAACATAATTAGAAAAGCAGCACTGGTAACAAACTTTTGGATTGAGTGCCAGTGTCCTTTTTGACTATGGGTTTGAGAGAAAAAACAACATTTGCATCTATCTTCCTGCAGGCACCAGATTGCTAATAAAGCCAACGGAGCTTGCAAATCCTTTGGTAAAGATCCAGTGTGGTGAATGGATAGGAAAATGTGTAGAAGCTTCATTGGACACTGAATAATTACAGATCTCTGTTTTTCAGAATAAAACAGAAAGAAAAAATCAGGGAAATAAATAGTTTGGACAGCATGAGAACTCTAGTTTTGGATTTTATTAAACAATAACAAAAAAGGAAGGTTTTATACTGTTCACCATTATTTAACCTTTTAAAACATGCTTTTCTCTTAATCTTGATAAAATTTTAATGAAAAATGCCATAGTGAAAGAAGAAAGTTACATTCTGGATCTGAATGTTCAAAATCAGCTGCTTCACAGTTTCTCAAACAAAACATTATATTTTGATAAGACCATAAAAGTAAGCAGTAGGAGGCATTTAAAATCTTCTCCACCCCCCTGAAGAAAACATACTGATTGAATGAAGCCAAATTTTGTGAATAACATTGTTCCAAATAAATTGCGATTTTGGTGGGTTTGTTTCTTTATAAAGATGCACTGATTGCACTAATCCAGTTCTTACCCACTCTTATAACACCCTAGATGTTAAGTATAATTTCATAATAAATTACAACCCTTTTAGTGTAAATGTAAACCATTTGTCTTCTTTCATAATTTTTCTCCAAGGATTACCCTACATTCTGTGCTTTTGGGTGCTAAAATATTATTGTATTACTACAGGAATTGTATGCGAAATATCAAACTTTATCTGGGTATCTTATTAGTGTCCAATATCATCTGAATAATGTCATGGGAGTATAAAGTCTCATTATGACAAGCCTATGCAGGATTGGACAAGAGAATTAAGAAAGGATACAGAATGTCCCTACTGCAACTTTTCACCTCCTCTTACTAAAGGAGTGGGTAACTCAAGAGAAACATAACATAACTAGAGGCCTTGTGAACTAGAAATAGGAGAGCAGGTTTGGACCATGACTTTGAGACCACATTCATCCTAGTATCTGTAATAATGTTTGTAACTTCAAATAATAAGTTTGCAAATTGCCAAAGATTAATATGATTTAAGAAAATGAGGAAAAGAAAAAACTATAATCTTCATTTTCCAAAATTTTCAAGAAATCTTAAAAAAAAAAAAATAAGAAGTTGAAAACTAGAAAGTCATGAATCCCTTCAAATGGCAGCTCTCTTTTCAGTAAGCTAACTCCTATCTTTGTGCATTTTTCCTCAGTAACTCTCACCACACATGCAGTTCACCGACTTTTCTGTGATTTTTCACAAAAACCCCAAAGTACATTATCAACTGCACCTATTCTTGTGGTACTATGTATTAGAATGTTTATATCAGGAAGAATAAGCCGAGAGGTGTGTGGGCGATAGCTTTATTACTGTAGAAAGACTAAGCTTGAGAAATAAGCTCTAGTCTCTATGGCAATGAACTTACTTGCTACGTGTCTTTGTAAGTGTTTTAAAATTCAGGTTTCCTTTTCTTTTCTTTTTCTTTTTTAAATGTAACATACAAAAATAAAGGAACAAATTAGTATTGATTAACATCTCAATTCTGCAGATTGCATCAGATTTAATGCACAGTGTCGTGGTTTAAGCTCAGTGAGCCATGTAGTCGCTCTCTCACTCACCCCTCGTTCTTCCCTCCTGCTCCCAGAGGGATGGGGAAGAGAATCAAAAGAATGTAACTCTCACGGATTGAAATAACAACAGTCCAGTAACTAAGGTATAACACAAACCACTGCTGCTACTGCCAATAATAATAATGATAAGGGAAAAAAAGGGAAGAGAATACAATCGCTCACCACCCACTGACCAATACCCAGCCCGACCCAAGGAGTGATCTAGCCCTTCCAGGTAACTGCCCTCAGTTTATACAGTGCACATGACATGCTGTGGAATGGAATACCTCTTTGGTCAGTTTGGGTCAGGTGTCCTGTCTCTGCTTCCTCCTGGCTTCC
>JAOEHY010039804.1:0-13782 GCA_025447955.1 Psilopsiagon aurifrons | reverse complement strand
CACCAGACTGGTCAGGCAGGATTTCCCCTTAGTGAAGCCATGCTGGCTGTCACCAACCACCTTGTTGTTCTTCATGTCCCTCAGCATGCCTTCCAGGAGAATCCATTTCAAGATACCAATGCTTTCATTATCTTCTGCTAGCAAATAAGCTATATTGTTGTTAGGAATTATTTTATTGCTGATATGCTTTAAAATTCCTTAGGCTGCAAGGTAGAAGTTTCCTTTGCTCCCTCCCAAGTGTTTCCTTTCTTTATGTATCCAGTCCCTAATTTACATAACTGCTACCTCCTGCGTTTTTCTTCACCTCTTCCCCCTTTCTTTGTTCAATTGTTTAATGCCTACATTTGCTTCCTCACTTAACAAAGAGCTGCAGCTAACTGAAGATATCCTTCTTCAGAATTACGAAAATGCAGGTTTTAGTGATCTAGTAAATTTCCCCTGAATAATTTGCAGTTTTAATTCGCATTTTCCTCTCTAAATCTCACCACTTCTGTCCAAGTTTATCTTCCCAACCACTTTCATTCATAATTTTAATCATTTCTTTGCAAAATAAACTATTTGAGAGCACCCAAATGCATGACTAGACAAAAACACAGTAAACAGAACGAAGTAAATCTTGTGTCTTTGGTTGGGGCAGTCAGAACCAGGATGGAAAGTTCCTGGGTTAACATCCTAACAAGAAAAACTGAGATTATTTTCAATGTCATTTCAGAATATGTTGGATAAAGGTTCAGTTCCTCTTCTAATTTATTCTAATTACTTAGTCATTAGCAGGAGTTACTAGGCATGCCGTGGCAGTCTCTGTTCTAGGAATTAACCAGGTCTACTCAGCTTGAAAATGATTGGAAATCTGCTATAAGTGCTGTTACCAAAGAAATAAGAGGGTACTGGGAAAATGAGGTTAAAAAGACTACAAGTTCAAAGCAGTGCTAAAATACTGCGTACTCACTCCTATTAAACCTTTAAGACACTTGCAGTTTATTAACAGTATTGATGATTAAATGTGCTGTTAATAGTCGGTGTTGGACTGGGGAGTCCTGGAGGAAAACATTAATGCATAGCATTAGCCTGCAATATTTTTTGGACTAGCTTGGTGAAGGATGCAAAGTCTGTAATGTACCAAAAAAACTAAGAACAGATGAATGAAATTGCCTAATTGTCCCTTTTCCTTCCTGTTAAATGCTGCTGTCTGAGAATCAGAGAAGTAAAGAGCAAGTGCCCCTGATCACGCAAATAATAATTCAAAGTTTGTTCAGATTGAAAGGGCTAATGCTCATGAGATTAGACTCTGGATTACAACTGAGAATTTTTTTAGCAAAGACATGGTATGAATAGAAAGCTAATTCTTGGTAGACTTCTTGTTGTTGGAGGGTGATTATGATGACACACAACATGAGGAGCATCTAACCATGTGTAAACACAACTCCTAAATAACTTTTTTTTTCTTCCCTTTTTTTAAAAAATAAATAAATAAATAAATAAAAATTATATCTACTGCAATAGCCAGAAAGAAGTGGGGGGTGGTGGAGGGAAGAGAAAGAAAAAGATCTGGGATATGACTGTGTGGTGTCCCTGCTCATGCCAGGGCAGCTGGAGCTAGATGACCTCAAGGTCCTTTCCAACCCTAACTAGCCTATGACTCTATGAATAGTTTTCTTAATAAATATAATACAAACTTTGCTACAACAGTGCTGCTACTCAATTTTAGTGCTGCTGTTTGTGAAGAAAATAGTTAGAAAATGGGTAAAAATGGTAGCAGGGAAAAACTAAAAATATATTAGAGGGAAATCAAGAGGTTCAGGTATGCAAAATTCAGGTGTCTGTTAGAAGGAAAATGTCAATTGTTAACATTAAGACTTATTCATCGCAGGCACGTCTGCAGTTACACTGTTACTTAAGGCAGTATAACTGATGCAAAGGCTGAGTTTTGCTTTTTATGTTTTACAGCAGAAATAATTCCAGTATAGGAATTAAAGGAGTAAATTTTTTCCACCAAACAAGCCTCCTCTTATTAACTCATTCTTAAGTTTGAAATCTTGGATGAGAAAAGGTTCAGCTATTTCTGACCTTACTGGCTTCCTTAGCTGCAAAAACTAACATAAAGGATTAGTCTCAACTTTCCAGACTAAATTAAAACCTATGGCGTCCTATATCCAGTGGAGCTCAATTCAGTTATCCTGAAAACATGATGATGAAATAATACTGCAGCTATTTCTCAGTTATGGTGAAACCAAGAACGATTTATTAAGAAAGAATGTTTAACTGGGGCAGGGAATAGAAATAGCTGCTGAGTAACTTACTGCAGAAAAAGATCGGGAACATGAATGATTTGGTGCAGCAGATTTGTTTTTCTGTGCTGCTGGCAATTCTTTTTTTAAAATCAGGTCTTTTTTTTTTTTTTTAAGAAACATTAATAAGTGGCATATGTGGAGATTGTACATTGGAGCTTAAAAACAACGCGCTATTTAAGAGTAGTATTTAACATCCTACACACATTGTTTCCTTAACATACAACACATTTGTCAAATTGGAGTGACTGTATTTGGTCGCATATTTACATTTCTCTATAGTTGAACACAAAATGCGAGCCATCATGTTGTCATCATTCTCTAATTCACTTGCTTGGCTTTTTAATTTTTTTTTATACTGCGCGTTTACATATTCTTTCAAACCATGGGGAAAACTGAGCATAAATAATCGTTTGGTTTTGTTTTTTTTCTGGGAAAGTTTCTCTCTACTTCAGAGGTATAGTTCATATATACCAAGACAAGGTACTATAGATGACTATACAACACCTGTTCTCTACCCAGACTAATAAAGATTTATCCTTACTGAAACTTTGCATTCATCTTCAAAGTACACATTTGATATTCATCTTCAAAGTACACATTTGAAACCTCTAAGAAAAAGAAAATCTCTATAATGGTGATCAAATATTGCAATAGGTTGCTCAGAGAGGTTTTGCACACTCTATCCCTTTAACACTTTAGTGATATGACCCTGAAGAACTTCAAGTATCTTTACAAAGCAGCCTAGCTTTGAGCAGAGGGTTGGACAAACCTCCAAAGGTACTTTCCAACTTAAGTTATTCTCTGTTACATATGAAAATAAGCAAATGAATGTTAAGTATTCTCTATTCCCCTCTTAAGAATCAAAACCAAAAGAGATATTTTTAGTGGTCTCCTGCCTAACATACCCCAATACAAATGTTTCTGCCAGGACCACTGGCTTCTCCAACAGCACCAGTGAAAGATGATGATTGTCTATAGTTCCAGGAGCAACAGCACATCAGATCTTGATCTGAGTCCTATTGGCAAATGTGCAGCAGTGTACTCTTGTTCTACAATCCAGTAGTGTCGATCCACTTCTGATGATGCCTGGAGTGACTGTGAAGCTTGGCAAGGTCAGGACTAACAGAAGTGCAATGAGAGTTCATGTGGAAGGCAGGGCTGCTGCTGAAAGCGTCAAATATGCATGGTGTTGCTTTGAGTGGAGGATTGTTCTTCCGTAAGACTGGCCACAGAGGCATCTCCCCCTTGACAGAAATGCTGTTCTTCAGTACTTGAAATAATTATGAGATGAATATGAATTGAAAGTGCACTTCCTCTTGACCTACTTCCCTGGCAGGGAAGCACAGCTTGATGCCCTCCTGTTTGGGAAAGGTAAAATTATCTCTCCACATTCCCTAGGCTCTGCATAAGCCTCTATTGTTCGGTACCAACCACACGGCTAATTATCATGCCTACTATGCAGTCTCTTTTAATTATTTCCTTCCATCTCCTGTCAACACCTAGGCTGACTAACCAAACTGGTTTCTTTGGAGAAGTGTACCTGTTTACCCCATCAATAAGTACACCTCTTTTTTTGTTTGTACTGTGAAGATAAACATTCAGAATGATAGCGTAAACTGCCTTTGGGAAAGTTACTGATCATTCTGAGGTGCACCGGGACTGTGCATCTGAATCCTGCCTTGTTAAGTGAATAGACCCTTCTTTATTCACAATGTGCAAGAGGCATCTTTTGTTACCTCACAAGAAAATCAGTTACATGTTCCATTAATGCTGGTGGAGTCTGGCTGGGACCCCAAGCCTGTATGTACAAGTCCCACAGCACCTCAGGGCCTAGAACAGAACAGTAATGCCACTTCTGTGATAATCAACTTGCATGAAGAACCTAAGCTCCAGAGTTAGTGCTTTTGCTACGTGAACTCTTCCTGCAGCTCTCATTCTGGTGTCTATACGAGAGTACAGAGGATGCCACAGCACAGCTCTTGCTGGCATTTCAAAGCCACCAGCTGTGCTGGCACTCTGAGAACTGCTGAGAGGCTTTGTTTGGTTTGGTCTTGAGAGTCCTTGGATTGGCAGTTGATGATTATTGCAGGTCATTTCCTCCTGTTATGGAGTCACTCAATGGTTATTCTAGCAAAAGTAACTGAAAAGGAAGAAGCTGCTGAGATTTTCTGCCCTAGATAAGCTTCTCTGCAAAGAAAAAAGAAAAAGTAAAAAAAAAAAAGAAACACACCAAAAAAACCCCAAAATAAATAAATATAAAAAAGAAATCTAGAGTCAGTTCCTGATTTTCTAGGTAACTGTCATAACTGATGTTTTGCTGTAGCAGGGTATCACTGCATCCAGGCAGTGACAACAAGCACCAAAATTATAAAGGAGAAAAGAAAGCTCAGCAATACAGCAGACAGCAGGCTGTGGAGACTCCTAAATTAGCAGGGAGCTAAGTCAGTAAGTCTGTGCAGCCACACATGCAGCTGTACCAAGTTAGGCTGGAAGGAGTAGAGAGCAGGGTGTTGCTAAATGATTGCCTCGGTTAATCCATAACTTGAATAAACCACCCAGAGATAAGGGAGAGATGGTGTGTAAATCGCCAGAACAAAATCTCAGTTCCAACTTCACAGGCAGAATTTTGTAGGTCACAGTAAAGAAAATTTATGCTAGGGAAGAATCTAATCATGGTTTCTGTTCTTTCCCCATGTATACAACATGAAAGATAATGCCTTTTGCTGCAAACTTCACCCATGAAGAATTGTGAATCAGTGCACATGAATCACCTGCCAAGCCCTCAAGTGCGTCAGTGATAAGAGGATACAAATTCAAAAGTGCAGGTGCCATATCAGCAGCTGGAGTTAAGCTGGCAGCACAGCTAGAGACAATGACCATTCCGGAGTTCCTTCTGGGCCACAGTTTGAATTGTTCAACTCACATTCTACATTAAGATATGATGCATCTGAGTGATGCTACCTCTATGACAGATCGAGATGTCCATCAGAGTTCTCTTGCTTGTCAGCGATGATAATTTCATTCAGTGTGAGCACCCATAGTTGCTGCTGTAATCTTAGACATCACTAGCTAAACTTTCCATAACTACTAGATGTGTCCAGTAACCAAGTTACAATTCTAGATTTATCAAATCTCATGAGGGTTTGGAGTTTTGTTTGTGTGTTGCGAGTTTTCTTCTCTTTTTTTCTCCAATGCACTGATCGAGCATTCTTCCCTCCAGATGGCAGTTCTGTTGTTAGCAAGGATACTTAACAGGGAAACTCCTTGATGAGATTAATTCACAGGAAACTGTTTCAAAGGCTTTGTTTTGGTTATCAAAGCAAGCACAGCTTCAGCTGAACTGGGCTCCAATGTTCTTAATTTATTTCTGCAGCCTAATTAAATGTATCTTTCCCAATTAATCACACTAGAGAAGATTGCCTCACATGCATTTAAAACCAGTCTGACTTGCAGAAATACTGAGTGTGCCAAATCCACCAGAGTCAATAATGGTTATTAACCAGTGACCCTGGACAGAAACCCACAGCTCAGCATTGCCCACTGAATGTCTGCTCCTATTTCCCCAAGGAGGTCAGTGGAAGCTTTCTTCCACACAGCTTTCAATAGAAACACAGCTGGCCACTGAGTCAGGTGCATGTCAAACAGGTCCTTGGCTGAAGCTAGTTGCAGCCAAAAGGCCATTCCACATCCATTTGCTTAAATGTTGCTTTGGGTTCCCCAATGCAAAGCATTTCCTGTAACACTTTAGATGTATCAGCATAACGAAGCTCAGTTTATTTCCATACACTTTCTTTCACGTGACAAGAAAGGCCTCAGAGTGTATAATTTTGAGATAGCAGTATTTTGCTGTGCTGTAGCCTGGAAGAGCTGCCTAAGCAAAGTGCTGTGGCTGAGAAGTTTCCACTGGTTATACTTGAAGTTCCAGCCCTGTTGGGCTCATTAAGGAGCAGCACTTAGCTTAATGGTTAGGAAGACCACTACTAATTTGGAAGTGGAAGATTTATTGGTCAGTTATTGCTTCCGTGAGTCTGGGACAGAATGGGTAACAACAACAAGGTCTGATGTGCCCAACTGCTGTTATCAGAGACAAACCCACACAGGGCACCTTGGCTCCACTAGCTAGGCAGGAACCAGCAATCTGATCTTCCTCTCTATACACACCTACTGTTTGCAGAGTGTGCTTTCAGCCACATGAACTTCTATAGTAGCTCGTAAATGCATACTTACTCGTTTCTAGTCAATAATCTAGAAAGCCCTCAACATTTTTAGAAGCATCAAACCCCATTCTTTAGAACACTTGAACAGTCTATTTTTGAGATGCTGTTCCCTAAGCTGTCATCTATGTCTTAGGGTAGAAAGTGATGGTGTATGTTCCTTCTGCCACATCTGAGGCAAGCAGGCCTTCACCATTTAAGGCTATACAGGAACACTCTCTTCGGAGCACAATTGCCCTAATATTGCTTTAAAAACTGAAACAGAAGAATGAAGTCTACGCTTGCTTGCATTCTGCACACTATCAGTAAGTGAGGTTGCACAGGATTTAGGTCAAGGCCAGTTTTATTTCTAAAACACCATCTGATATTTAGTATTGCTTTTACATAAAACTGAACAGCCACAGCAAGAGTTGCATGAGAAACAGAGCCCAAGACATAATACTTCCCAAACCCTACTGCAGTGTCTTTCCTGTGTTGCAGGGAAGAGGAATTTAAGACTAGGAGACTACTATTGACATCTAGGGTATGTAGTGTTAAAGCAGGGGAGACTGTTTTAACTGAAAAGAAACTTTATTGGAAGAGTGTGTCAGGTAGTTGGTATTCAATATACAAAAGAATACAACCTATGGCTACCATTAAACAAAAGCAATCATTAAAAAAATACATAGCAAACAGTAAGAGCCACTTTAACATGCATGACCAACTTCTGAAGTAGCTCTTTCTACAGAGTTTCCCCTCCTGAGCTTTATTGCAAACATTACTTGCTATTATCTTCCAGCCATAACTTAGTCCAGGGTCTTGTGTATTGTTTTAATACAATAAAAAAGCACTAAGTTAACTCTAAATCAGGTGATTAATAGAGGGAAAAGGAGGGGGAGTGCACTGTACAGTGACTGCGTATTTCTTTTACTGTGTGGATTCCTGTGGCACTTTATCTTAGTAAGTTATATCAGGCATCTTTCAAGACCAAACAATTACTCTTTCTGAACTCTTTGCCCTCAGACTTTGATGCCTGCTCTGCAACTGGTCAGAGAGGTTTCCAAATCATACAAGCTTTTGCAATACCTCCTAACCTAGGGCTCTACCTAGAAAGCATATGACCCCTTTTAGTCATCATTATATCTAAATTCACAATCCACTGGAAATAATTGCTAGCATATTAGCAGGAGCATAGCATAACTGATTGCTCTGCAAAACTTCTTGGTACCATCTTAACAACGGAGTAACCTTTTGCATTTACAGCTGAGCACCACCTGCTGGTTATCTCATCTAATTTGGCCTATTTCTCTTGCCACTCTCCTAGAAGTAGATCCTGGGAGCAGATCTTAGGTTTTAGAAAGACATACTGACTTAGAAGTTACAGCTGGATGCTGTAATATGGGACCTGAGTTGTCAAAGCTGAGCTTTTGAACTCGGAAAGACAAAGGCAGAGGTAGCTGAAGTGGCTGGAACATTCACCAGAGTGAAACAGAGCTGCAACAGCCCTTTCCACTGCATCTACTCCCCACTCAGTCTCAGACACCAACACAAAGCAGCTTGCAAATAAAAAGCAAAAGCAGCAGGGATCTTTTCCTTTTCTGTTGAATTCCTGCATCCCTCATCTTCCCCATTTTAGCTGATTTCTCCTGAATGATGAGTTTGACTTCCTCTCTCCAGCACCCCACAGTTGAAAAGCAAGCTGATTATTGCTTCACCTAATTCCTCTGTTGTGCCAGTGACCTGGTGATCTCACAGTTTAGCGTTAACTATGTAATTCAGTTTGCCAAGAGGAACATGCCTGTTACCTACTATTATGATCCTGGCACTTCAATGCTGCCACTTTGATCTTACAAAGTATCTTAATGGAGATGCTTTCAGAGCCACACTACTGGAGCATAATTTAATTGAACATTGTGAACATAAGCTGAGATGGCCAAAGATAAGTGTTTTAATTGTTTAACTTTCACTGAACCCAGTGGAAGTTGGACAGGGAAGTCACAGTACCATATTTTGGAAATGGGAGATACAGCTACCAGGTGTTTCAGTTCCGATCTCTGCCCAACAGCAACTCATCATTTATGTTTAACATACTGATATACCATTTTTATAGCCCACTATATTACTGCCCTGAATTCAGTATGATTAGCTGCTGCAGCATCATCAAGCTGCACTGAAGAAAGGAAAGAAAAAGGAAAACCAACCTCGTTCTATGAATACTTTTGTCAACATATCAAGCTATAAACCCAAACAACAGGATGACCCCACCCTTGAAATTCCTCCAGGAAGGCAAAGGAAAGCCAAACTCAATATTTCTAATTACCACGGAAAACCTTGCACTCTATAACCATCTTAAATCTCCTCCCAGAGCTTTACTGTACATCCTGAGGCAGGGTTTTGGCCCAGCTTTCAATTAAATTATTAACAGGAACAATAGAGTCAGAGTTTCCCAACTTGGATTCCTCCAGTTGCTAAACCCATGTAAAGCAACATGATACTAGATACGCTGATTTCAGATTTTCCTCCTGAAACCAGGGTTTTGTAAGGATGTTGCGTTGGATCTTTCTTTTGTTCCAAATGTGGGAAGGGCTCTCTTAGTGACCCAGTTAGCTGTGTCCATTGGCCCCAGTGCTCTCTAGTGGCAGCACCTTGCCTGAGAATTGTGGGTCCCCTAGAAGAGCAGAGTCTTGGTAGGGGCTTAACTACAAATATTGGACCCACTGTGGGACTTTCTTTGAGATCTCATTGGGTCTGTGTGGTTTGGAAAAGTCTGCCCCCAGTTCCTTCTCCCACTGCCAGGTTCAGCCTTCTGAATCATCCACCTGCAGGGACTTGCATGGGACATGAGAGTGTCCCAGAGCCCTGTGCTGCTGCTTTTCTGCAAGGGGGCTCACCCTGAGGGGCTGGTACACAAGCTTGGCTGGGAATGTTGCACAGGGCTAGTTCCTTTCAGGATAAAGTTCCACAAGCACTAATGGCAGCAGCTGCCATAACTGCTCAGCCTGGGTGCTTCCAATTTATTGTACAGAGACTATAAGCTGCCTACTCCAGTAAAAAGGGCATGGCTGGGACACACTTCCCCACATGAGGATTGTGCAGGAGAACAGATGCCTGTTTGCTCTGTGCCGGCTGCTGTTCCCCTGGCCATCAGAAGGCTCTAAAAGAGGGGAATGAGCACCCAGAGCACATGCCACAGGGCTATGTAGGGGAAAGAGGGCAAGTAACTCAGCAAGCATCAAGGAGAAGGCTCTCCTGGGGACTTCAAGGAGACCAGCAGGTTTATACACACCAAGTAGTCCATGGAATTTCCTGGGAGGGAGACCAAGACTGAAGGAATAGACTCACTGTGCAAAGACAACTTGTTTTGAAAGTTAGTGTGTCTCACTCAACAATTTCTCTATTTACCCCATTTTTAGCTTCACTGACTGTTCTCATAAGTCCAGTTTTACAGACTACAGAAGTTTTTTGCCCTTTGATGTGAGGTGATTCTACCTCAAGTTCTGGCTGCTTCAGGTTTCTGTCACATATGGCCAAAAAAAAACAGGTTCTGACACAAAACTTACCCTGACCCTGTCTGGATTTTTCAGTTGGTTCAGATTCATATAACTTTGGCTAACAGCAGCAAGACTGCAGAGAACCCTGAGCATTTGCTTTGCAATAGTGTCCCCAAACCAATGTCTGCATCCCCCTCAAACAAGAGATACTAGATATGCCAATGAAAAGAGGAAAACTGGGGAAGAAGAAGCAAAGGGTGGGATTATTTGGTTCTAATGGTAGGCAAAGACTCAGCAAGCTGCAGTCTGAAAGAAGGAGGTAATGCTGCATCTGTCAGAAAACTAGATCAAATTCTGGGTTATTTCTGTGCAGGCTGCCTGTGTGCTCCTAAGCAAGTTTGTGCCTGTCATAACAAAACACCCATAATGAGATGAGGTGTCTGAGTGCCACTTGAATCAGACAGTAATAGCATCCTTGCCTTGTGGGACATATCCCCTCCCTTTGCAACTGAGGTATCTCTTTCCTGACTTGAACTACAGTGACAAATCTTTTCCAGAAGAGGAGAGGAGCAAAAAGCTGCTGTATTTCAGCACATTACCTGCTTGCAGGCTTCAGAGGGACTAAAGTTTAACCTTAGCTGCTTGAAAGGAACACTTCTAGGCCTCTCAAAGGTATTTAGCTGAGTGTTTTCTACTGCTTTAAAACTCTGAACCTGTATATGTTTCCCACTGGACTGGCAGACTATTTCATAGATATTCTATGTTCAAGAGCTTATTTGCACACATGAGCTCAATTTTCTTAGCTGCCTTTTGAGGATGCCCAAGAAGCAGACGTATCCAATGGGACATAGGATACAGGTGAAAAACAGTTGCCTTCACTACTGGGAATTTTTTTCAAGTATCTTCTTGATTCAGTCTTGCTTCATACCAACCCTTTTTGAAGTAATGCATGCCTAAACAGCTCAATGGTTTATCATTAGTACTGTCAGGAGTTATTAAGCCCATGAATTCATACTCAATTAAGAAACTTGAATATACACCTTGAAGGGTTGATTCAATAAGCAAAGGAGATAGAAAAGTCCTGTTGTGGGTACTTTAGAAATTAGCTATGCCTCGTATCTTGTCCTGACAGAAATGAATGCTTCTAGTTGCTGGTAGCCATCCACAACTGCTATTAGGTAAGTGAAGCTTTGTAGCAAATGGAATAGACACAAGCATACGGCAGTGATCTCATCCTGTACTCTGACATCCCCCAGTGATCTGTGATGCTGCCTTTTGGCTCCTTGGCTGGTTCACTCATTAAAACCTATGTGATGGTTACATGTGTAAATGCTCTGCACAAGCTGACAACCAATCCTACTGAAAATTCAGTTAAACTTTGAGGAACCTCCTACTTTTTATCTCCAATAGTGTCAGTGTAAAAGGCTCTGACTTAGGACAGAGCTCCATTGTGCTAGTTACTGTACACATTAAAAATAAAAAGAAGGCATTAGCTTGAGCTGGGAAGCTCTTAACATATGAGAATATGAGCAGTTTTCTTTCCAGTTTTACAAAGAATCCGAGCCAGAAATTACACAACAGCTTAGAGCCAAGCTCAGACTTCTCCAAATCCTAGAAGAGCCTTTAACCACACAGTCCCATTCTTGTCCACTTCAGCCACAGAAGCAGTAAACCCCTCAAAATGTAGCTAAATGACTTGCCATAATCAATCCAAGAACAAGAGCAATAGCCTCTGTTAGAAAATAACCAAAAGACAAGCAGAAATGCTAATGTTTTCACCCCAGATAAAGCAAAACTAAACCCAGAGCACACAAACAGCTAGGCTGGGAGAGACACCATGGATATCCTCAGTGATTCTTAGAGGTTGCAGCCATGTATGCTGAGGGCACAGCCATGCCCCTTTCAAGCATGGCATCTCACATCTTCTCCACATTACCCATCCCCCCAGCTCTGGTCAGTAGCAGCCTTCCTTGGCACAGCAGGATATCAGGCAAGAAGCAGCCCTGCAAGACAGAGCTTAAATGGAACAGCATTAACACTAATTGAATCTGAACAGCCATAGCTATGCATCACTTTGCATTTTCTCGTGTTAAAATGCAACAGCTATTTGTTAGAGCACTCCTAATGTGTTTAAAATCTTTCCAGTGACAGCTGATGTTGTTTCTAAGTGAGACATTCCCAAGCTGCCTAGGACAGACCCGAGCTGCTGCTCTGCAGACTTCGTTACCTTGAAGTGCTTTGCTGACTGGAAGTATCTGCCCCTGTAACCCCAGTTATTACCTTGCTAGTTTTTGTATTCAATACCTACTTTGGCCAACCCGGAAAACAAAACAAAACCAATCCCAAAACCCAAAACAAAACCATACAGACATTGGGATTAAGGATTTATCAAAGTTCAGATCAGCAACAACACCTTTTTTTGTTCACCTCTCCTGATGGCATGAGACCAGATGCTCAGCTGCAAACTGACACAGCTCACTGTGCCAGTTCTGAAGAAAATCAGCAGATTCAGCCTTTTTAGATCCAGATATCAGCTCAATTTTCTGGCAAAGGAGGAAATTAAGCCTGGCAGTTTTTGAAGAAAGAGATACTATGCACCCAGGTGAGATTAAATCAGCAGGGTCTGTTTGGAGAGGCTGGAGAGCACTGCAATAGGAGACAGACAGCAGCAGGAAAAAGATTGTGAGTGTTAGTACACATGAAACTGGAAAAAATGCTTTATGGATGAAAGGCGTTATAAATAATAGAGGAACCAACCCCCCTGAGTTTCACTGTTTATGGATGTGATTTCATCAGCTCTGTCTCTATTGAAACCCCCAGTCATGTTCTCCCATCTTTCCACCCATTCTCTCACAGCTTTCTTTCTATGGAGAGCCCTGAGCACTCAGAGGGTGACCAGGGGCATATATGTCAAACAAGGTCTGCAGATGAGCCTGAACTCCAGGTCCTTAGAGTGATGTTTAGCCTGAGAAAGGCTACAAGATGTAAAGACCCCATGGAATAAGAAAATCACCTGCTTAATTCCAACAGCTTCAGTGGCTCACCTGCAAGATGAATTCAGGTGATGTGTACTATATACATAACACCAGTACACACTGTACTTCTGCAGTAGATCTTAGCCAACCCTCTCCCTACACATCACCTATGTAAGTATTCTTATTAGTTTACAGATGAAACGTTAGTTTACAGGCAAAACTATGATCCAGGGTGAGCAAGTAGGATTCTCTAAGTCACCCAGCAAATGACAAATTAACCTCAGGGTTTCTCACATGAAACCCAGGATCAGACCAGGGCTGGGATGGCTCTGTATACCGTACAGAGCTGCAGGTCACTGGATGAACAGAGCACAAGGGACTGTTGCTAAGACTCATTTAGTTTTACCCTACACATCTGCTACAAACCGCAGTCAGTGGGGAGCTGGACCTTTGGTCTGATCCAATACAGCTGTTTCTGTGTTCCCTCAGTTCTAAAAATCAACCTGACCCCTCAGCACTGGATGCAAACACCCTTCAACTTGGAAGAAGCTCAAATTTAGGACCTTGCTTTAGGAATGTTTTGCATTAAAATGATTTATATGAACACATTTGCTCTTTGGATCTGGCAGCAGCCTGTGATCAGGCTCAGATTTTCTTAATATTTTGGGCCATAAGCCATCCAGCTTGCAGATTTATTCATCCTAACATGTTTAGCTTTGTTAGCACAATGCAGCAGTTACTGTTGTGCCTCCCGGCTGCTCTTCCATTTTTTATAAACTCATTTTCTCTGCTAACCTACTTTTATTTTCCTGCAAAGCTTTAGTCTTCCCTT
>JAOEHY010039802.1:32421-42807 GCA_025447955.1 Psilopsiagon aurifrons | reverse complement strand
TTTATTTCACCATACACACACAGCCACAATAATAAAAGTAGCCTAAACCAAAAATCTGTTATTGGATTAAAAAAAATAAATAAAAAAATGTCTAAACCAGATTTCTAAAGAGGATTAATTTGGAGCTGAAAATTTAAGATGGCTCTCTACGTAGCATTTCATTAGATAATCTGTTATTACAGAGGTAGAGTTACTGTTTGTCTATATGTTTTGAAAGGATGTCACAAACTAATTTCATACATAAGGAATTCCAAAGAGGTTAAATTCCAGCATTCCAGGTATCGCCCATTTTATGTGATCCCATGTTGCTGCATTGTCTCCCAGCCAGTGTCCTGTGTATTTTCCTGATCCAGCAAAAGTAGACCTTGAAATAAGGAAGCTTCGCTTGCCAGGAAACAGTGCTTCAATGACTCTTAAAAGGAAATGAGACTGGAATTATGCAAGGAAACAGACAACTCAGACATCACTAGTTATATATAAGGCAGATTTACAGTGACTGATTTACAATAATTATTCATCCCAGGAATTTGGACTCCTTTATAGTTAACCAGGCACACTTTAGCGAAGTTCAAGACATTAATTTTAAATAATCTTTCTATATAGCCTTGACAACCAATGTGTGACTTTTACTACCAACTTTAGTTAGTAGATTTTGCCTTAGCTTTATTAGTTTAAATAAAATACAGTATTTTCCAGGAACTGGGTTCATGTAGAAGTGAAATCTCTTGCTGTTTTGGGAAATGCAAGCCAAATACTGTTCTGAAACCTTTTTTTGTAATGATTTTAGAATGCATTTCTTACTTCCGTGTTGATATGGACATGGAATATCCATAAAGACTGTGGACATCATAATGCTTCCCCCACTTCTGTACTGCATCCATACAAAGAGTCTTCGAAAACATGAGCTTATCAAGAATACCTTCAATAAAGGAATACAAATATCTCTTTTAAAGCACATTGTTATTATGAATGTTTCCAATAATTTCTTTAATGCACATTCATGATATTCAAGTCTTTTTTTGTCTTTAATGTTTGCACTAAGGCCAGTATTACTAATACAAAACCAAAATGCTACTCTTGGCAGCTGGTTTAACATAACTGAAGCAACAACAATATTCAGTAATAATCTGAAAAGGGAAAAAAAACAGTCAAATAAATTATGTCTTTGTTGAGGGCCAAAGTATATCATCATTTTCATAGAATCGTTGCATCATAGAATCTTAGAATGAATTAAATTGTAAGAGACCACAAATATCTAGTTCCAGCCCCACTACCATAGGCAGGGACACCTTCTACTAGACCAGTCTGGTCAAAGCCCCTTGCAAACCAGCCTTGAAAACTTCCAGGGATGAGGCTTTTACCTGTCAATAGTAATGTTCAAACCCCACCTGTAAGAACTAAGCTAAAATCACTTTGCACACTTGTAGCCAGTTGCACAGCAATTAATAAACCTTTTGTTATTTTGCTTTCTAGTTAAAGTAGATGAACTCACGTGGAGTGAAAGGAGGATAGTTTAAGTCATTTTGCCCACAACCTTTTTTCGAGCCTTGAACAAAGTTGGCTACTTCATTCATATCCTGAAAAGGTAAGATGCAGAATGTAATAAAGTTTCCCCAAGTACATTTTCCTTACAAATTCTAACATTCTATTCCTTTATCCTTCAAGAAATTACTTAGAATTAGTACGAGTCAATTAGGAAAGAATGATATAACTCAGATACTGGTCCATTCCTATATTAATATCAGTGAAAGTGTTGGACAGACTTCTATATGCAGGTGAGTGGCATGTCTCAAGAGCTGCATCTTATTCCTCCACAGAAAGGAACTGCGTGATTGCTTGTGTATACATTGTCCCGACCAATGACCAGCTCCACATATCTCTCAAGGAAATGTCTTTGGTATGGAGTGTGTTTTGGAGAGAAATGCAGAACCAACCAACGTATATTGTTACTTTCAAAATGCGCAAGGCAACTATTCTTAAACATGTCCTTTGTAATGCTTCCCAAGCCACTATACTTTCATACTTTGCTGTCTCCTTCCATGATTATATTATTTGGCAGTGCTGTAAGTGCATTTCTATGTGCATCCCTGAATGTGCTGCAGGAAAGCGTGCTTGAAAGAAGATATCACATTTATCTTGAAGGCACTGTTCTAGTGAACAATTTGCTTCAATCAAATTATTTGCTTCCTGTAAGAGAGCTGTGCAGTCTTACACTTCGTTGCTTGACTTGATGGAACCACAGAATCAGCAAAAGTAAGTCAGAAAATCTTATTCTATCACATTGTACCGGGTTTGTGTGACAAGGTTTTGATAGCAGGGGGGCTACAGAGTTGGCTTCTGTCAGAAGATGCTAGAAACTTCCCCCATGTCTGAGGAAGGCAATGCCAGCTCGCTACAGGATGGCCATGTAGCTGACCAAGGCTGACCACATAGCAATGGTAGTAGCACCTTGGGATAATGTGTTTAGGAAGGGGGATAAAAACCTGCACAATGGCAACAGGAGAGAGAATTGAGAATACGTGAGAGAAAGAATTCTGCAGATACCATGGTGAAGAAGAAGGGGAAGAGGTGCTCCGGGTACTGGAGCAGAGATTCCCCTGCAGCTCATGGTGCAGCCCATGGTGAGAGAGGCTGGCCCCCTGCAACCTATGGAGGTCCACAGTGGAGCAGATCTCCTCTGTAGTCTGAGGGATGTCCATGCTAGAGCAGGAGAATGCCTGAAGGAGGCTGTGCGAAGCCTGTGCTGGAGCAGGCTCCTTTTGGGAACTGTGGCCTTGTGGAGAGAGAAGTCCAAACTGGAGCAGGTTTGCTGACAGGAGAAATTGGTGGAGGACTGTGTCCTGTGGGAAGGACCCCATGCTGTAGCAGAGAA
This sequence comes from Psilopsiagon aurifrons, assembly GCA_025447955.1. Taxonomy (NCBI): domain Eukaryota; kingdom Metazoa; phylum Chordata; class Aves; order Psittaciformes; family Psittacidae; genus Psilopsiagon; species Psilopsiagon aurifrons. Next base: position 39,935 of record JAOEHY010039802.1, on the reverse strand, counting down.
GAATGTGAGGAGTCTTCCTCTGAGGAGGAAGGAGCAGCAGAGACAACACAGGATTAACTGATTTCAACCCCTTCTCCGCATACTCCTGTGCTACATTAGGGGCAGAGGCAGAGAATGCAGGAGTGAAGTTCAGCCCAAGAGTAATGGAGAGGTGGGAAGAATGTGGTTTTTTAGCAGTAATATATTAAATTAACCTTTTCTCCAAGTCAAGTCTGTTTTGCCCATAACAGTAACTGGTGAATGATCTCTCCCTGTCCTTATCATGACCCACAAGTCTTTCATTATATTTTTTTTCCTCTATCCAGCTGAGGAGATGAGTAACAGAAAGCCTTGGTGGGCACCTGATATCCAGCCAGGGTCAACCCACCACACACATAGCAGCTGAAGGACTGCATTTTGCAATACAGGTTAATTTAAAATTGTTGCCGCTTTTAAAATACATGGCAAAATATTCAGTAGATTCTTGGGGGTTTTAGATTTTTTTAAATTATTATCTTTAAGTAAAAGAAAGTAGGAAAACCACAAAAAGAATAAAGAACGTGCTGAGACAGGGAATGAGAATTTCAAACACAGAAACACCCTACTTTTAGAAACTTTATTACAGGATATTGCTTTAAAAAATTAATCTGGTTAAAATGGTTCTTAATCACACCCAATTTCCTTGTACTGTACCTAAAATCCACTGTGCCAAACTGTATTTTAGTCCTTTTGTGGAAGAACCTGATTATTCCAAATCCTTATCCAAATTCCAAATCCTCATAGCAATTTCAGGTTTACTAAACAGAAATTCCCTGAGCTGCTTGGAGCATAAAATAGATTTTATGTGTTATGCCTGTATCCAGGACCTATGTAGCACATATTCACTGAACAGGTATGCAGATCTCCACATATTTCCAATCTGAGTACAGGAGTGTGCTAGCATTTGCTTTTACCAATGGTCCATCAATTGAAGCACTGAACATCCAAAATCCAGCACACTGATCATTCAAATGTTGTGATTAATGGTTCAGTTAAAAATTTAAATTAAAATATGAATTGCAAATTCAACAGCAGAAGACACACATACTTCACTGATTTCAGGTTAGTAATAAACATCCTTTTCAAATTCAATGCAAATTGAATTTGATAAACATCTATCTTCACCTTTTTTTTTAAATAAAAATGAAAATTAAAGTTCTGAACTACTTACAATCCAGATTCCATCATATGGTACTGTGTTATAAAAGAGTGTGCATTCTTCCACCCACCAGCTAGTGCAGTCTGGGTTGGTGAAGTCTGGGAATACAGTTTCCCCTGGCCACACCTGTCATATTAAAAGGGAAATAACTAATTAAACTTTTAATGATACTAAAACGAGCTCATAGAATCATAGAACAGTCCAGATTGGAAGGGATCTTGAAAGATCATCTGTCCCCATCTCTCCTGGGAAAAGGAGCCTAGATGGGATCATCTAGCAGCCTGTTCAATTGCATCTTGAAGACTTCCAGCAATGGGGATTCTGCTATGTCTCTGGGGAAGTTGTTCCAGTGATTCATTGTTCTCACCATAACAGCAACTTGTATCCATTTCCTCTTGTATTATCCATGTTGCTCCTTGTGAAAAGAGAACCTCTGTCTGCTTTATAGCTGTACTGGAATATTGCGATGAATATCCCGCACAAGCCTACTCTTCTGTAAGTAGAAAAGACCTGACTCCTTTCCCTAATAGAGCAGGTTCTCCAGCCCTTCATCGTTGTGGCCTTTCTTGGATCCTCTCTAGTCTCTCTACATCTTTTTTTCAATTGTGGGGACCAGAATTGGACACACGACTCCACGTGCAGCCTGGCAAGCGCTGCGTAGAGTGGGATGATCACACTTCTATCTCTGCTAGTGATGCCCCTGTGGATGAAGCTCAGGGTGGGATCTATTTTCATTGCTGTAATGGCAAACTGCTGACTCATGTTCAGCCAGGGCCCCCATAGCTGGCCCTCAGGGCAGTGCTAATTGTTTCTATCCAGACTTTTAAATGACAAACTGAGAGTGACAATAGCGTGAATACATAAAGAAGGCAGAAAGAGTATGAGTTCCTTAACTTTGGTGCTGTCTATTGTTTTTCTTCTAAGAAGTCATACAAGAAACAATATACAACAGAAAAATTTCTCAATGAATGTTAGAATTATAAATGAAAAAGAGAATGTGGTAGCTGGCTTTTCAGTTACTACTAAAAATACACGTGAGGTGGCTGATGAATAGTCCCCTGAGCCTTCAAACCACCATAGTTTTTATTTCTGTTCCATGAAAAAAGTTAAAAAAAAAAAAAGAAAGCTTAAGAAGAATCATGTCCTGAGTGAGGCCCCATAGACTCAGTTCTTGCTGGCAAGTAATTTTACTAAAAGAAACAACTTAGAAAATGAGAGTTTAAAGAGGAGCCTCCTGACCTAAAATAAGCCATAACATTGATAATAAACCAAATTTAATTGCATAAAACAGTAATTACCTCCCCAATTAAAGGTGTTACTCCATCTGACTCATTAACCCAGACTTTTTTTCTCTCTCCCCTGACGTAACTTTCATATGGATTACCATCAGGTAGATTTTGTGTGCTAATAGCAGGGTCCTAAAAATAAAAAAGAAACAAAAACTAAGAAGAAACCAGGATACATAAGCTCCATCAGTTACTATAGACAACTAGAATGTTAGGCAATAAATATAAATGTTACATAGAATAAGCAAAGCATAATAACAAACAGTTATAATGATAACATTTACAAAGGAAAAATAAATAGTTAAATGCTTACCAGTATGATAATATATTTTTGTCCGTATTCATGCATGTAAGCTGCAAAATTAGGGAGATCTTTAAAATTCACTTTATCATAAGTAAAATCTTTCCATTCCTCCATATAGTCAATATCAGTGACCTGTGCATCCTGAAGGAGAAGAGAGTTCAGCTTTAACATGAGAAGTGATATGTGAAGATACTGTCTGTTAGTCAAACACAATTTCATCTGACAATTCCCATTTGTTCTATAGTGAATAAACTGTTGGGACTTTACTGCAGTCTGGGGAAAAGTATGCTGTCAGGACCACTTGCAAACAATGTGTATCTCATCTTATGCCCACAGCCTTTATTAACAATTAATAATTATTATATTATTTAAAATAATATATTTAATATAATACTTAAATCAAGAATATCTTTGTGCTTAAAAAAAGTTGCATTTAACATTAGAAGAATTCAAATTAATGCATATATTGGCATCCTTTCAAATAGCCCCTGGACATGCAGCTATTTCATTGCAGTTGCCTGATTTCAAGAGCTATCTGTTTAAATAAAAATATTCCTTCCTCAAATCTTAGCTTAACATGAGGGCTTCTTTACTCTATTTAAGCCTCAGGCTAATGTAATCTGAAATCTACTTTAAAAAGTTAATTGTATTTTACCTTTGACTGTCAATTAAAAATAATATATGGTTCCGTAATTGTCCATATGATAATTAAAAAAATACTTCATGAATTAGGTAACATAAAAAGATAAGTGGATATAGTAGGAAAGTATAACTGAAAAAATATTACAATAAAGTGCTTAAACCTCACCATTTCCCACATTCTGAGGATGAGTCTACCATTAAAAATGCACAAACTCCTTTGACACCGGAAGTCTATATAAAGGAATTCACTAATTTAAACTGATGTGAAATGAACCAGTTGGAGAACACTGTGGCCTGGATCTCTGAGTAGTCCTTCTGTAGAGCTCTGCCTGCCTTCACAGGGTTTTTGCCCTCCTTAAACCCCATACTTACATAAGGGAGTCCAGTTGCCCTGTTCCTCTCCACAACTCTCTTCACCTCATCCAGAGACCCGTAATTGTAGCGGCTGAGCTGGAAGCCCAGGCTCCAGTAGGAAGGCAGCATTGGCAGTCCCACGAGCTGCACATGGAGAGCAAAAATCCCATACATTGTTAGTGGACACCATGTATTTCACCTCAGTGCTCATTTAACTAGATCTATATTCCTCAAATCTATTTGAATAATATACACTAAGCTTTAGTCTGTAAAATGAGAGGGCACTCCCAAATGTAGTATTATTCTACAGTGCATTGGGTTTGGGGTTTTGTTTTGTTTTGGTTTGTTTTTTTGTTTGTTTTTTATTTTATTTTGGGGTAATTCACATTTATTAAAGCATCACTAAAACCTAAACAGATCTCCAGAAGTACAAAAGACATCAGTGACATCTTATGACCATAAAATCATTACATAACTGTAAGCACAGTATACCTACTATATAATATTGCTTTATGAACAGGAATTTGTCATTATAACAACAACAAGCCCCAGCAAGGAAGCATAAGTTATTCCATGTAGACCATCTCTAGCTCCAGTGACCACTGTGCAAAACAGTCAGGCCATACAGACTAATGAATTTAGCAGCTACAGACTTTTTCAGTCTCGAGCTGTTGCATGGTCTCTGCTCTAGCATCTCCAGCAAAAGTAGTGCTTAGTTTTCAGCTGCCTGTAATAGGCCAGCTAAAAATATCTACATCCCACCTTAAACCCAGCTAGCAATTACTCATGACAGCATTTACATTATGGACATACTAACAGTTATTCTTAGCTAAATATATACTGAGTCATACTTTCAGTTAATAGATAACATAGTTGAAGACATACTGTCATGTAAAGAGGTAGCAAAAAAACCCAACAAGAAAAACTCCCAAGCACTTTCAAAAATCTACAATGCATAATCTCTTTAGGTAAAGGTACCTCCAGGTACTCCTGGACTACTTGCTCTGGAGTGTTCCCCAAGAAGATATAGAAATCAAGGATGCCACCAATGGTTCTGTAGGTCACAGCTGGAGCAGGCTGCACCACAAACTCTGCCAGACAAGAGTGCACAAAACCAATTCTGAATACCAGTGAATTTTAAAATAACATTGCAATTTTCTAATTGATTATTATAAATTTTACTAAGAAAAAAAACAGAAACCAAAAATACTTAATGAACCCCAAACCATTAATTAAACTTGCAAAAAGGGGGAATGTATTCAGATTAGTCTTTTAAATGTTCATATTTCCATTCCCTTAGATCCTACAGACAAGAGTATCAGAAGGAATCCAGTGGATCAGTCTTCTATCTTTGAATTTTTGTTAAAACTTTCCAAAACTCAAAGGATGTGAAGAGCTCTGTAAAGGATACATATATGTGCGCTTACCAAAGAGACTTTTACTTTCAAGTATTGCTCACTCCGAATTTACGCTCTGATTCCAGAGTCCTGAAGAGCTGCACAAACCTGCACATGCTTAAGATATAGCTCTGACCCTCAGGTTTCATGGGCAATCTGAATGTTAACTGGGCACGACTTACTGCTTATGTTGATAAGCTAAACACTACAGTTTTGTTCCCAATTCTGCAGATCATTTAAAAAGGTGCTCAGAGCTACAGAGAAAGATTTCTTACCCATGGCATTGCTATTCATTAAGAAAACACCAAAGGAGGCTCCAGTGCTGTCTTCCAAACACAGGAAGAAAGTTTGAACTCCATATAAGTTATCCATTGACTACAAGGATAAAAAGAGAAAGTAAGATGATTAAAATCTAATAACGGTTTCCATTTTGGGGTATTTAAAAATGTATCACAGGTAGAATTTGAAACTTCTCAAAATATAGCCAACAATAAAAATAAAAATCCTGACATCTTCCTACAGATCTGATTTTTTCTAGCTGGCATTTTTCTCCTTTACGAGAACTTTTTCCCATTAAAACAAACTCTTCCCCAAATATACAGGTAACATAAGCAAGCAGATGTGATGGATCTTCAGGCAAATCTACATATAGCAGTACTATTTCTGGGTAATATCTATGCACATCAAGCAAACACTAGAACTTGAAGAGTGATTTCATCACTTTCACCATAGATGAGATTTTACATCTAATCTATATTTCCACTATTTCTATTATTCCTGCAAGGTAATTGCTTTTATGTCTTATCTATGGAAATAAGAGAGTGACTTGCTTATTTTTTATTTTCATTTCTATTTTATTTTCCATTATTATTGGCAACAAAAACCTTAGAAATTTTAACAATTGCTATAATAGATGTGCTTTTTCCCCTGTAAAAGAGAACTCAGAACAATTTAATGAGAAACAGAACTTGAACAATTTGAAATTAGGCTAACTTGGTTCTGTTCACTGTTAGTTTAACTTAATAAGTCTACACTCAATAGAGCTGTTCAGGTAACATTTTCAAAAGGGAGGAGATAGGCATCTGAAGCCAAGGGATACAAATTCCAAATTATTAATTAATTACATATAGTGACATCGTCTTCCAGTTTCTACTTCAGAAAAACAATGAACTGCTCTCTTAGAGTACAGCATATGAGTTGTTGCTTTATGAAACTGAGATAATGGCTACAAATACTCTTTATCAAAAAATGGGTCCCCCAAAAATTGTTTCATAGGAAGTCAGTCAAACAACATAAACAAATAAGTGCTGACAGACATATTTTATCTTGTAAAGGGGCACCTGTTAAGGGTAATTTTTCCATCATTTGCCAAGTTAGAAGGATGTTAACTGAAGAAGCATGATCATCTGCACTGAACGCTGTACACAGCAATGAATTAAGACATTGGTATTTATTTTCTTCATCAGTAGAAACTGAATATTCTGATATTTTAATATTTATCTACTGGTTTTCAAGTGTACATCAACACAAAAATCAGAAATCGGAGAACATTCATCAGTACCATCTAGCTTTTAATAATAATATGAAGTGACTGAAAAGTCTTTTGGGAAAAACACAGTAGATATTAATAATGTGTCCACTGCAGAACAGGCTCGCATTACAGAATTCATCTGTGAAGAATGAGGTGTAATAAAACCAGTTCTTACTGCAGAGGGGCCAGTATCCCTGCTGAACATGGGCCAGGTTTTCCAGTAAACATCATGCCGGTACTGCTTATGCACATGCTCTCCCACACCATAAATGTTGATGCTAGGTACTTTGATGGATAGCTGTAAAAACTGCTCAGCATACTGCAGCGGTCCTATGGTAGTATCAAACCTGATGAAAAAAAGAAAAAAAAATCTTTTTGTTTTGTTTTATTTTGGTTTTTGTTTTAAAGGAGAATGGGAGTAATAACTGCCTCTGCTCATTTTAGTTAGAGCTAGTGACATGGTTTAAGCCTCTCAGCCACACAGTTTGCTCACTCACTCCTTCCTCTTTCTTCCCCCCGCTCCTGGAGGGTTGGGAAGGAGAATCAAAAGAATGCAACTCCCACAGGTTGAGATAAGAATAGTTTAGTAACTAAGGTATAACACAAATCCCTACTGCTGCCACCAATAATAATAATGACATGGGAAATAGAAGGAAAGAGAATACAGCTGCTCACCACCTGATACCAAGCCCAACCCAGCAGCGAACCCGCAACCCTTCCGGCTTTCTGCCCTCCGTTTTACATCCTGGGCATGATATGCTGTGGTATGGAATACCTCTTTGGTCAGTTTGGGTCAGGTGTCCTGTCTCTGCTTCCTCCCGGC
>JAOEHY010039802.1:14220-24906 GCA_025447955.1 Psilopsiagon aurifrons | reverse complement strand
TGGACTTGTTCCAACAGTTGCATGTCCTTTTGATGTTGAGGACACCAGAACTGCACACAATACTCCAAGTGAGGTCCTAGTCAAAAGCTTAATTAGAAATAATCCTGTATATGAGAAAACAGTTTAGGCTGAGGTACAGTATGAGATGGCTTCTGAACACTGAACTGAGCACCAAGGATTAAAAGAATAGCTTGTCTATTTCCTGAACTAAAATGTTTCGCTCATGTGTATCCAAACAAACCTCTGCTAGCAGGAAAAAAAAAACAAAATATAAACCAAACCAATACAATGCAACCTTCCCTCAAGCTTTCAGAGTTATCAGTCCAATAATGGACTACGCTAGCTCTGCTTATTGTAGTTCATTATTTACTGGTGAATTCCTCTTGTCTAACTGAACTTCCTGGCAATTTTCCACAACAGTGAATAGTTAATAAATGTCTACTTTCTTTCAGCATACCAATCTTTGTCAAGCCTGCAATTGGTTAATAAATATCTGTTTGCTTTCCATACTTCTATTCTCTGTAATCCTACTAATTTTCTGTTTTCATCTAGGACATCTTTAGTGAATAAAGATATCAAGACAGACACTAACCTGCTATATGAGCTTAGGCAAATCATACTTTTCCCAGCTGTTGTTTATTCTCTAAACCACTAATGGAAACTGTGGCAGAAGTTTTATTCTAAGCAGGTACCTGCAATTTTACAGCTCTGCTGCTTGCTGTATTAGAATAGCCTGAAGAAGGAAAACCAAACCAAACAAAATGCTTCTAAGAGAAAATTTATATGGAATGAATGGACACACTGGTGTGGGACCCTGGCTTGTGTCAGGCATGAACCTAAAAGCTTTCATCAGGGCACAAGTTAAAGGTGATATTTCTCTATAATCTGCTGAAACTTGCTGCCTGGTCTTCACTAAGGAAAGAACAGATTCAGGAATAATTTATTTTACCTCTAACACCAGAGCAGCTCCCTCAGTGTTCATAACTGCATCTGGCCTTTGCTGATATTTTTGAATTCGATTTTTTTATTAATTCTTTTGAATCAGGAATAGTAAAAAGCAAGGGCAGATTTACAATAAGGTTTATAGTTGCATCCAGAGCAAAATGATTTCCTGCACTGTATGATGAGTGCGGCACTTAGTGTGGGGTGACTAGCAGCAATTAAAGATTAAAGTGATCTGCATGACTGCTTCTACTATGGTGTACTTGCTCCTAGGGGAATGAAGCAACCAAAAGAGTAAAGGAACAAGCTGTGTGATCTGAGCCTTTTAGTAACTTGTTCATCCACAGGACTTTATTGAGCTATATATCATAACAAAACCCATGGCATGACAGAAGCTTTAACAACTGTCATTCCTGAAATTAGACTGGGAATTTCTTCAGAAATTGAGACAGCTGGTTAATAACTTTTTATTCCTCAGCAAATGGCATAAACATCACACATCATAGAATATTCACTATTTTTTCTTGTAAGCTGCCCCCCTATACCAAAGATGCCAAATATCCTCCATCTTTTATCAGAATTTTCTGATGAATATCCATCATAAAGATGAAAAATAATAAGATAATAAATAATAATATCCATTCAAGATCAACCACAATAAAAAAAATACGAAAGCGTTGAAAAATTAAGATGATACTTTCACTGGGAATTTTAACTTAGACTCTATTTTCTGTGCTCTCACAGGCAAAAGACACCACAACCAAGAAAGGAAAACTATGACATTCAAGTTGGTTCTGAAAGGAAACTGTGACCATGTTTCCTACATTATAAAAGTCTTGTGTATCTGGGTAAACTGCATCTTCACCTGCTATTTCTGAATGATTATAAATGCTAGTACTTGACCATCACACAAAAATAAACTCTCCAAAGATGTTGAAAGTAGAGAGTGACTTTTTCAACTCTTTGATGTCTGACTGATTTCGCTTCCATCTATACCAAAACCAAACTGCTGGCATGTACTTTGGTGCAATCTTCAATCTTTGACAGAAAACTGCCACAGTGGCTACAAAGATTGGATGTTCTGTCAACAGACTGAAGTGGGTTATACAGGAGCTACAGTTTGCTGCAAAGTGTTCAGACAATCATACATTAAAAAAGGTTAAGAAAACAACCGACAGAGACAAGTTACATTTTCTATAATTAAGCATGAGGTTTATGGGAAACCCCCTATTTTCGAATTTTTTCTGGAATGTTTTCAGACCTTTGTTGCTACTTGATCCGGGATGCAGTCAATTCTCTCTGATGCTAATAAGTTCGGACATTCTGGTGAAAATTCTGTTAGGGAAAGAAATTAATGGGTTATTACCAGGATTTCCAAAATTTAGCAATAATTTGACTGTATCCTCACTCAGTAAATGCTTCTGCTGGTTATTTCTCAGCATCTTGAAACTCTAACTATTAATATTGATTTAAATGAGCGTAAACTGTTATTAATGGAATTTATTCTTACCTTTGAAAAATTGCACACAACTATTTCAGATAAAGGCACGACAAATTCACTTTAAAGTTCTTAAAAGTATGGATGACTTTAATAAGTTTATTTCTTAAGGTATACATTACTCCAGTTTTCGGGAAGTCCTGTAGCTCAATATACATTGCTGCTTGTAAAAATGTATGATAAATTAAAATTGAAAGGACTTTTCTTTATCTTAAATGGTACTGTGCTGTGGCTCGCTTATGTACTTCTGGCTCTGAAATACTGTTCTTCCACTGGAGCTTGAACTCGAGCCTCACGTAAAAAACCCATAAAGCTCCATTAAGATGCTCTGTTATATTTCACTGAATTTAAGGTGACTTTTTGGCAACTTCAGCTGACAAAAGGGGACCCAATGGTGGGTTTCAGTTCCTACAACCCTTGAAAGTTACTTTACATGTATTTTGGAACATTGTATGTATTTGAATGAGAGCTACAAAGTGCAGAAATTTTGTCTCAGACTGGGATGCACTCAAATACACGGAGTCACCTTTTTGCTTTGTCTGCAACATGCACACTTGTACTTTTTTCTCGGGCAGACTCCTCCTCATCTTGTGACAAAAGCAAGCAGAAAATATGCAGATATTAGTCTGTATGAGAAGTTTTACTACAACACGAAAGTGTTTGTTGTGCATTAGCAATTGTTTTTATTTTACTGCTGTTTTTACCTCCAAGCTTTCTGCTTCAATCCTGGCATTTAAGTGGAATTATTCATACATAATGGAACTGTATTTAAATCAGGGTGCTTTATATCACACCCCTGTAAGACAAGTGGTTTCTAATGTACCAGTATATTATTAGGAAACACTATATGTTGTTATGGTTATAATGTGCGTCCCACACAATTTGGCTGCTTCTACAGAGTCTCCCAGTTGCCTTTTCTTTTTTTTTCCAGTGTTGCCTTTTTTATATTAAAATTTTTTGTGGTCATACCAGTTCTATGATTATAAGGCAAGTTCAGACTTGTGAGGATGAGATAGATAGTTAGAAGGTTTTTTCACATCAATAAATCTGAGTCATGCTATTTATCATGTCATATCCAGTAAGTTCACTCACATTATCTTTTGGTAATGATAAGAACATAACAGTAATTCTGAAAATCAGTACTTTACAGTGCTTATAGTGATTTTTTTTCCTCATTTGAATATCCATGATGCTTAACAGTCTGTATCCAACAGTAATGGAAATAATGCCAACAGTTACTTACTGAAGTTCTATGCATTTACAGTAGTCTCAGGAAGCAGGGCTGAGCACCTCTCACTTAGGAGTTTTGCTCTGGTACTAGAGCAGCAATGAGAATCACTTACCTGTTGTTTTGACTCCAGATTGTCCTGATGCTAAAAGTCCAATGAGGACACAGGCTACGATCACCACCAGGCAGAAGAGGGCAATTAGGGTGATTTCTAGTCCACTGAACTTCCTCTTGGCCATCTAGACCCAGAGGAACATCATTGGTAAAAGGAAAACACATGTAATAGCTTGGAAAACTCCAAAAATTACATTACTACTTTACTAAATCAGCAAAATTTATAAATTATTTAGGGTTTAAATCATGTCCCCTAATCCTGGGGTTTAATTAAAACATTCCTTAAGGACTATGTGAATAAGTCTCTAATTCAGGATAATTCACATTGCTATTTAATACACTAGTGGGCAATCGCAGAAATGCTTTTTGTTGCCCACAGAACACTTTACACACAAAGAACAATTTCCTCCTGAGATTAACTGTGCAGTTTCTTATGTGTTATTAACATTCCTGAAACAGAAAACTATCAGAATCCTCTTCCTTCTGTTTGTTTATATTTTCACCCTAAGTTTTCTTTCCACCTAGTTTTATAAAGGAGGATGTAGGTTTGTTATAAACATACTTGACAAAACCTCTGGTGAGCTATGATAACATGCTTGTGACACTTGGGAAAGGTAAAACGTAGATAACAGGGTAAGTTACTTCTTTGCAATGTGGGAGAATATATCATATGTGAGGCAGTGGTACACTGGTTGCTACTGAAATCACAACTGAAATGAGGGAGCATATGCTAATAAACTTGTCTTAAAATCCTGTGTAAATGTAAACTTTTTACCAATATCGCTCTTTTTTACTATGAGGCACAGTGAAGCAAAGCTTGCTGCACCAAGATGCTCGTGCTAGCTGCAGAGGCAGCTTCTCAGTCCCATGCAAAAAACAATCACATGCTGTTAACATTAAACTGAGCACCAGCAATCAAACAAATAAAAACTAATCTCCAGCACCCAGAGCACCCTATCTCAAAATCCTCTTCTGCCATGTTGCCTCACAAAATGATATCATCACTATACTGCACATGCTCTAGACCTTCCCCCTGTTCTAGTGCAGTCTAGATCAGTCCGTGGAAGATGGCAGTGCTGTGTTTCCACTCCTGGTGCAGTCAATTCCAGGTGCTCTGGATGCCCCATTAGGTGAAAATAAAATCTGGCCTGCACTCTATTGCCAGATGGATAGAGAAAAATGAATTGTCAATACCAGTTGTGGCATACAACTTGGCTGCCTTTGACTCCAGATCACATTGAACTTGTAGCATGTCTGCCATGGCCACACTCAGTGGCAGCATGACTTCATTCAGGCCACTGTTAGTAGTCCACTGTTAGTCTCCACTCTGCTTTAGACTTTTGCACTGGCCATATGGGATTGCTAGAGGGTGATCAGGTCCTGCTGATCATTCCTTGACTCTCCAGTCAATAAATCAGATTATGAATGGGAATCAGGGAGTCTCAGTTGGTATGATATTAACTCTAGTGTACCATTGTGGTAGTGATCATCACTTGATGATCTTAAAAGTCTTTTCCAACATAGTCGATTCTCTGATTCTATTTTCTTCAAACTTCATCAACCCCACAAAACAGTCTTCTGAGAGGCCAGGCAAGCCTCTCAGAAAGCTGATTTATTTCTTCCATCTCCAAGGCAGCTATACCAAAAAAGCCCAGCAGTACTCTTTTGGGTCCTTGAAATACCTTCTCCTGAGATAGTCTATGCCAAGGATGCCAGTCACAATGGTGTGCTTTTGCCACTCCTTCCCAGTCAGGCCAATTTCAGCCTCTAGTACAGTTAGCTGTTGGGATTCCCCTGTCAGTCCAAAAATAGGGACCTGTTCTGCCCCTAGATATCTTGATGGCATCATGGTACACTGTGCACCAGTGTCTACTACAGCCTTATACTCATCTTTGTAGAGATGATGGCAGTGCTGAGTACAAATAGCAGATTAGTCTCATGACTTATAATTTTGTCAAATCATAAGTCAGTGTTGCGCAGTACACCAAACTGATAACCTTAGCCCAGCTCCCAGATGTAACAAACAGTGCACCAGGGAACACAGACAGCAAGTAAGGTGTTGCATTACACACTTTTAAGAACACGTGCAACAACTGTGACCAGTGACTATTGCAATGAATGCTTATATCAAACTTATTTTAACACTCTTTGGTCAGGCCTATGATTATCTCAACCCTGTCCCGTGTTGGAGGCCAAAACTGACTGGTATGGTTTAACCTTGCAGGCAGCTCAACACCAGACAGCCACTCACTCACTCCCTTGCAGTGGGATGGGGGAAGAGAATCAGAAAAAAAGTAAAACTCATGGGTTGAGATAAGGACATTTTAAAAAGGTCAGAAAAAGAAGGGAAAATCACACTAGTGATAAAACATATGCAAAACAAGTTATGCAGAGTGCAACAGCTCACCACCCTCTGACTAATTTCCAGCCAGTCCCTAGCTAGCAGGCTGCCATCTGCCGGCCAACTGCCCCCCATTTTCTTGTCCAGCATGATGCCATATGGTATGAAATAACCCTTTGGGCAGTTGGAGTCAGCTGTCCCTGCTGTGTCATCCCCCAGCTTCTTGTACAACCCCCAGACTACTCACTGGCAGGGTGGTATGATAAGCTGAAAAGTCCTTGACTTAGTATAAGCACTGCAGCAACGACTAAAACTTCATTGTGTTAGCAATATTTTTCTCATCCTAAATCCAAAACACATCACTGTGCCAGGCACTAGGGGAAAAATTAACTTTGTTCCAGTTGAAACCAGGGCATGTCCTATCAACAGTCCCCAGAAGAGTACAGTTAGTACTTGGATAACTGTTTTTCAGTATGGTGATTAATAAAAAAGCTTTTGTAAGTAACATAGTACTATTCATATTTTCTCCACTAATACAAAATTTGAAGCCATTTTTCATATTATGTTTATTGCTACTTCCCAGGGAATATTGTACTTAAAGTCTACAACTACACTGTCTATTGATAGGCATACATCTTAAGGCCAGTTCCTTACAATGAGGAAACGATACTCCAGCAGTTCCTCTCCTGAGTTCCCTTTAACATTGCTCGATTATATGTTAACTTAAAAACCCCAATTCACACAAAATAAAATAAAAAAAATCCATTATTTTTCTAAAAATTAGAGTTCTTGCATAAAGCTTCCCCCTCCCCCAATTATAACATTGTGTTTCACTTCTTTCCTACTCATGGTCTTCTCCAAGACCTAAGACTTTTGAAATAAGGTTTTATAAATTGTAAACATAAATTCTGTTGCACGATGTGCACTCAAAAGTGAGGAAAAGGTGTCCAGAAATTTGGATGCAGTAAAATTAATGACATACATACCTTAATGCCCCTCTGGTTTCTTCATCTGCTGCTCTTGATATGTAAAGCTCAGCATCAAAACCGATGCTTTATCCTTTGCCCTTATCAGTTCATTGCATTGTTTGCTAACCGATCTACCAATGGCACGTACATGCATAATTACAGGCAGATTGCAGAAACTCTTTGAACTAAACATAGTCACCACGATTATTGCAGCCAAGGAATGGCTGGTTGATTAATAATACTTTGGTTCAATCGCACGTGAGATTCTGCAAATGAGAGAAAAGCAGGCATAAAATGCTAATGAGCTTACCCATTTTGCAAGACTAAACAGGTTTTATTCTCTTCCTTCTCCATATCTTTGTTACAAGAACTTTCATTGAGCCTTCATATTCTTTGTCTAAAATTTATGCTTTAAGCACCACAAGGCGTCTTTAAAGGTTCCCAAATGAGGAAAAGAGCTATTAAAGTAGTTGTAAGACAGAATCCATTTTATGACCATTAAAACATTTAAGGAATTAATTATGAAATATTAATTTTGATATAAAATACTAATATGCTTCACTGTGAGGGTGGTGAGACATTGGATAAAGGTGCTCAGAGAAACTGGCTGTCTTATTCCTGGAAGTGTTCAAGGTCAGGATGGATAGGGCTTGGTGCAACCTGGTCTAGTGAAAGGTGTCCCTGTCCATTGCGGGGGAATTGGAACCAGATGATCTTTAAGGTACCTTTCAACCAAACCATCTGTGACTTCATGATTGTATGATTAATATAAATAGATTTCATGTGATACTAACAATAAAGTCAATAGCAGAAGAAAAAGATGTAAGAGATTATAGAGAGGAGGTTTCAATCATAATCTTAATATGAAACCTTCATAAATAACTGGGTTTTGTCTTTTTCTCAAAACAGATAGATAGAATCTTAACATTAAATCTTTATTTTCTAAGGAAAGCTTCCAATTCATACTATTAAATATTTACAAGGGGGGGGTTTTCAGTACTGTAGAAATGACTGAGAATTATCACTTGTATGTTTTCAATTATCCATGAAATTATTCAGCTTCCTCAATATCTCATCTGCAAATGTGAAGTGAGAGAATGAGGTGCATCCTCTGGAGCCCAAAGGGAATAGCCCTCTTTCCCTTCATCAGCATTTAAAACAGACAAAATCAATCATACATATAGAGCACTGGGGTTTTCCTCTCACCATCCATCTTTACACAATTCAATGCCACCACTCTCAATAACTCTAGTTTCAAAATGCAGCCTATTATTTAGTTATCTCACCCTATCAATTTCATTGTAAAATCATATGTATTTACATGTGTGCAAATAAGCTCTGGAAATGCAATTCTAACATCCCTCTCAATATGGCTAAATATGTCCATTATGAGTGCATATTAAAAATAATGGTTTCACATGGATTATGAAGATATCAATGGCTTGGGAGGCCTAGGGTTTTTATTTGATGTATATCTCTTTTCCAAGGTTTATATCTTCATTTACATGTTCCAGGAAAGTACTCAGTGCATCAAAGCATATGGTTTCATTTAAGCATGTCCACAATCACCCTGCCATCAATATAACAATTTGCTTAAGTGCTTTCCTCAATTCACTGTGCTACAAACTTACATTATCAGTCACCAAATGAACATTTTCAATGCAACATCAGAACATAAAAACATTGAACAAAAAGGTCTCCCAAGAGGGTTAACAGCAGGTTTCCCATCTGAGTATATTTTCATCAGTCTCCAAAGGATAACAACAACAGGGCTTTCAGGTCAAGATGTGATATTGAACTCCATGAGGGAGGAGTGGGGAAGGCTTTTCAGTCAGGGACACTGAGAGGTCATAAAGACAGCCAAGAACTCTATCAAAACAAGAACTAGAACACCATGGTCTCTGCTGTGTCCTGCTTCGGTTTCCAGGAATTAAGAGCTGATTTGTTTCTGACAGCTAGTAAGCAGAATTACTACAAGCCCAAGAGGATAGGCTAGAATGTAGAGAATAGGGTAAGAAAACAGGCTAGGAAATTAGCTACTGTTAAAAAATGACATTTATCTCTTAGATTTTAACAGGGCAATTTTTAATTAAGTCACAACTTAAAAAAATTAATAGCTGGTAATAGTTAGGTCCTTGGTTGTATTTGTACAGACAGTTGTGCTAATAATTGAGTTTTCAGCTAAGGTTCCATGTTAGAAAAAGAAATAGTTTACACTTTTTCTATGGTTTCACTCTTTTTCATTGTTTTAGTATCAAATATTTAAGTTACACTTTAGAGCCCTTTATTCCTGCAAGAAGCTGCTGGCTGATTCAGTCAGAAATACGATCATTAGCTGTCATGGAAGGACATCCATCACAGATGCAATGAGAGCAGACTCCTATACCTCCCACATGAGATGTTTGCATTTATGAATCCACTCTGCAATCACAGTTCAGCAAACTGGGAGCATTTCAGTGCAGCTATGATCATATTCAAGAAAGGAAGAAGGCTGAGCAGTTTTTAGAGGCAGCTATGAGGCAGCTTGTGTGCAAAGACTCATCTCTCAAGCCTGGGAAAAAGAAACTATCTTGATTTATGTTCTACACTTGACAAAGTAGCTGCCAAATTAGATTTCCTCCTTCTCTGAAATGCAAGATTCAGCCCTCCTTCCTTCAGGAGAACAAGTTGATACCAGCCCTTATCACCCTTTGTGTACTGAAGCTCAAATGACTGTTCAGTGCAAAGAACCATAGGTCTACACTCCACTCCCAGGTCAGCTACTCATTAGCTAAGTGTCACCTCTACATCATGCACATATCATTTGCTTGCTTCGTGATTTTTCCATATGGGTAATGAAGATGAAAATAGTTCTGTGAATACTCCTAAAGTCTTTAGGTGAAAGTCACTGTGTGAAAGCAGGAGAGTGGTCTTTCCAAGACACAACACGAGACAAAACCAGGCAAAGAAAGCAGAATAATGGTTTTTCCAGACATAACATGAGACAAAACCAGGCAAAGAGGGGAGAGCTTCAGTGAGAGCTATGAGAAGTTTCTGCTTCAATAATTTACATAGTTCAAATCTGAACCAGTTTGCATTACCCTGGTATTAACAGAATATTACAGGGCCACAGCAAAGCATACATGTCACTGTGAGGTCATGTTAAGTGAATTATTTGATTAATGATGTGTAGAGATTCTTACCTAGAACACAGAAGAGTATGCAGTTTCCCAAGGGAGTCACTGGATTGTTACTCTTGAGAGAGCCTTACAACTACTGAAGTTTCTGGCTGCTATTCCCTGATGAACAAATGCCTTGTGGTCTGTGACCTGAGGTACTGGTCCCCAGTCATGGTGCTTTGATAGAAGCACCCCATGGCTCTGCTGCACTTGGGCTCCTTTCGCAGGCATGGGGACAGGGGGGCCAGGCACAACTCTCTCCCTAGAAGTACAGGCACAGTTGTACTACACTTTGTATGTAAATATAAGGATGTCCTGGGGAACTACAGACCAGTTGATCGCACCTCTGTGCCTGGCAATATCTTGGAGCAGATTCTCCTGGAAAGCATGCTGAGGCACATGAAAAACAACAAGGTGCTTGGTGACAGCCAGCATGG
>JAOEHY010039801.1:15440-33220 GCA_025447955.1 Psilopsiagon aurifrons | reverse complement strand
GAACTGCACACAATACTCCAAGTGAGGTCTCAGAAGAGCAGAGTAGAGGGGCAGGATCACCTCCCTCGACCTGCTGGCCATTCTCCTTTTGATGCATCCCAGGATACCATTGGCTTTCTGGGCTGCAAGTGCACACTGCCAGCTCATGTTCATCTTCTCATCAACCAAACTCTGTCTTTGAACTGTATATTGGTATGACAGTTGGAAGCTGAGTCAGTAAGAAAAAATGAAAGAAATAGAAGGTAAAATTAACATACTACAGAGCCTTTGATGTAGAGTAGCCAAATGTGTTGGTCTGGATTACTTTTCATCTCTTTGTTAAGGAATCACAAGATAATCTTGATGAAATCAGATTCACTTAATCTCTTTAGGCATAGCTTATCGTGCAAGGCATTTCTTTTTTAGATGTTAACAATTTTAGAGTCCTGTAAGTTGTTCTGTTTAACAAAAAAATGAGATAACAGTGAAATATTATAAGGTTCATCCCACATGCTTAAGTGGGCATGGACATTAAAATATATATCAGAGTGAATTAAGGATTTGATCTTACTTTTCTGATGTAGCCAAGAGGTATGCTTTTGATGCCTGGGAATGCATAATCAAGCCTTAATTTCTCCTTCTCCCTCATATTTCAGTAGTATTTACCTTTAACTTAAAATACTTATTGAAAAGTCTTCATGGCTTTGAGACAGTTGAGAAGTGCCTTTAACATTGATTTACTGAAAACCAATATTAAGAACAATAAAACCAAGACACAGGAAAAAATGAAAAGAAATACACTTAACTATTAAAATAATATAGTGAATACTCCCCCTGAAAATAGTGTCATGAATTTAATTTCTAATTATCACTGAAAACAAAAGGAAGTTACTATGGTTAACTTAAACTGAAACATTTTTTAAATATCTTCAACAATGCTTACCTAGAAATGAACTTTTGTCATTCCTTTTCTTACTGTGTCTCTTGAAATAAACTTTCTCCAATAGGAGTGATATCAGTTCTGTTAATAACCTTGCCTTCTGTTCAGATCTGCTTTCTTAGCACAGGGTCATTGTCTCCCCTGTTGCCTGGTTGGCAGACCACTACTATATAATTCCACTCTAGGCTCCCACTGGAAAGAATGAACAAAAGAGAACTGGAAAGTGAGTGCAAGTAAAATGCTTCTGTCTTTCTGCAGAGCATGGGAAGTGTTGGTAAGTTATTTTATTGAGTGAAATTTTGGCTTTGCTGAAGTTAGCGTATGCTTTGCTATGAACTTCATCTGGACAAGAAATTCACACCTGGTTTCTATGACCTCTCTTTAGTTCCTGTGAGCTAGCAGTATCAGAGACTTCAGTCAAGCCAAGAATTCACTCTAAGCAGAAAGTATTACCAACACTTCCCGTCATCTTCAGGGAGAAGACAATTAAGAAATAAATACACCAGAATGATAATGCTTGCCAGAAAGGCTTTTGTGGATCCTAGGTTGTGTTGTGTTTAGTTGTAATAGTGCAATTTGAACAATAACAAAAGACAACAAAACTTTGTCACCCAGAGACTGGAAAAAATGTTATTTAGAAGCTTAGATTTCACCAGCTTCTCATCTGGATTATAACAGAGTTTGTAATGGCATGCTGAGTTGAATACTTCTTTTTTTTTCTGTAGTAGGGTTGAGGTTCTTCCTTCTGTTTTGCTTTACCATCCCTTTCCACCTTTCCAGCTCTCACATGTGATTCCTTATTTTCCTCTCCTGCACTGGTTGGCAGAGTTCCTGATCTGGAATGCCCAGACAGACCACTAGTGACCTAGACAGCTACCTAAGGGTTAATTAACAACTTTTTCCAGCTGTAATGGAAAGATAGCTAGATGAGACAAAAAAACCAAACCAAACCAAAAAAAAAAAAACAAAACCAACCCAAACCCAAATTATCAAGAAGAAAATCTTGCCCTTTTTTCAGCATATTTTGAATGAGCCTTTGTTATTGACATTGTTTTTCCAAAGATGTGTTTTCAAATCTCTGCACCTGACTGCATGTTGGCTAAGTTCTTGAAATGAAACTACCTGCATGCTACTCTGAAATTTATGGAATTAAAATACTCCTTATATCTAAAATTAGATTTCATAAAAGTTTTAACAAAGTAACTCTCTAAATAGAGGTAGCTCAGCTCTATCAGGCAAAACTGTTTAAATAAAAAGGTTTGAAAACATATCTACTCACTGTCCATTCTACCCTTGCAGGTAAGTCTTTCCAGCCCATTGTCATAAAAATCTTGCAGCTTTCTATTGCTACTTATGTTTCAGAGCTCACCATGTCTCTCAAGAAGTCTTTTTCTAACTATCATCACTGAGGCTTGGGCTAGGATTTGATCCCTGCTGCAAGAAGCCTTCCTTGACTGTAGCTTCATGCTTCCTGGTTTTCTGACCCTGCTCCAGCCTGATACTGTTGAAGCTTCTCACAGAATGGTTGAGGTTGCAAGTGATATCCAGACATCATCTGGTCCAACTCCTCTGCTCAAACAGGGCCACCTACAGCCAGTTGCCCAGGACCATGTCCAGGGGAGATGTTTTCTACCTACACACATTAAACTACTTCCAGAGAATATTCTGTTCTCCCTCAGGACACAGCAGAGGGTCCTGTTTCTTCTTTCCTTCCTGATGTCATACTTGTCATAAATATTTTGCTTGATTTCTTTCAGAATCTAGGCCATAAAATGATATTCAGTCATTTCTGACAAATTCCTAATTTATAGGCAAGATATACCTCTTCTTTCCGAAAAAAATACATGATCTACTTGCATATATATGAAATTACAAAGATTCTATCACACACCTAGGCTAATAGTACCATGTGAAACCATGTCTACGCTACTTTCCCCCTTCCCATGAGCCTTGTTTTTCTCAATTTATCTAACTTCAGGCTTCAGCCCTTTGATTATGACATGCCTTTACCTGTGAAATATCCTTATGGTTTCAGAAGTCTTATATCTATGTACAAATTTAGTCTGTCCTTAACTCTTCTCCTAAAAAACAAGATGGACTGAGGAGCTTTTGCT
Source organism: Psilopsiagon aurifrons (assembly GCA_025447955.1). Taxonomy (NCBI): domain Eukaryota; kingdom Metazoa; phylum Chordata; class Aves; order Psittaciformes; family Psittacidae; genus Psilopsiagon; species Psilopsiagon aurifrons. The sequence goes on along the minus strand of JAOEHY010039801.1, from coordinate 30,187 downwards.
TTATTATTTGTTTTTCACTACAAAGCAGTGTGGTTTCATGGTGTGTTTTTTCTTTGTTTGGTTTGAGTTTTTTTCTCTGGAACCATTCCTGCTTGCTAAAATCAATTAGAAACCAGAATGCTTGGATGGTAGAAGCTAATATAATGGCATGGTTATACCACCAATGCCATATAAAGTAGTATCACAGCTACACTACTCCTACTTAATATTTATTACTGTTAAGCCCCATCCTTTTTAAGGCACCACACTGTGCATGAAGCTATAATTACCTCTCTTAAAGACTTAGAGCTTTCCAAAACACTTTATATCGCTCAGTAAGCTTAGCCTTGCAGTATTTGCTCATGCAAGCATAACCTTACATTTGATTTCACTGTATCACCTTTTTCCTGGGCAATCTAAATGATAGTACAAAAATTGACATGTAATTATTTCCTACTCAATCATTTCCATGTCAACAGCAAGCTATTCACAGTGTTTTCTAGCTGAGGGAAGCCAAGCCGTATGCTCAGTTTAATGATGTTTATCTAGAGGTAATGTGATAGCTTTGCAGCAAGCCAGCTGAGCCATCTCCAGATTTTAAGGGAATGTTCTATATAGGAACATTATTATTTTGAAAATTTGAAAACTGGAATAGGAAAAGTAAGAGAGAAACAAGCTTTGAAGTTGCTTAGCAATGACTTGCCTAGCTTATAACTACTTGTATTTCAGAAACTACTTGACCAGTCATTAGTATCATTCAGACCTGCTCTCTCTCATACAAGGTGTACCAAGGCCATGCTTGCATACCTGATTTATGTGAAAATACAGCCAAATTCTAATGGCAGTCATATGGAGGCTGTCAATAACTACTACAGATATGTTTATGGAGTCCTTGTTTGTGAAGGACAAAATAGCTAATCACAATAAATATTAATGCTTTAGATTTATTTAAAAATCTATCTTATGGATGGCACATGTATATGAAGAAAGTACACATATTTTCAACACATCAGTGTAGCGTGTCACTTGTTTGAATGCTGTCAAAAGTCAGCAAAACTAAAATCCAAATGGAATAAACCCTGCCCAATATCACCTGCAATGGCTAGCGCTTTAAAGGTGATAAGCATAAAACTGCACCTGAGCAAAGATGGTGGTGGATGCAGTAACAATCATAATATAAATGTTCATATATTGGAAGATGCTTTAAAAAATATATAGAATGTTAGAAAATATTACACACTAAGAATGCCATTTTAAAAAGCATACTAAGAAAACTGAACTGATTTTGAAAGACTAACAAGTGTAAGTTGATGCTGTAGAAAACAAAGTAAAACATACATACCTGCTTGATGGCCAGTAAGATTAGAGTCTCCATACAAGCAGAGATGATGCTCAAACATGATAAAGTTGAACTGATACCTAGTATAACAAATAAACTGAAAATAAACAATTGATGAAACCAGGTAACAGAGGGAGCAATTTAAGCAACACCTACAACAGAATTACTTTACCAGTGTAGGAATACTGGTATGGTATGCTACCAAAACAGTAATGTAGCTACACCAAATCAGATCTTGAAAGCCACTAAGAAGGGAGGCCACAACCTTTCCAGACAACCTGCTCCACTGCTGGATTGTCCTCACAGTGAAGAGGTTTCTCCTCATATCCAGCAGAAACCTCTTTCATTTCTGCTTGTGCATCCTCCTATCATGTACTTCCAGCAGCTCAGATTCATTTTTCTTGATGACTTCCTCCAATGTGTTAGAAAGCTGCTATTTTGTGTCCTGATGACTTCTCTTCTTCATGCTAATCAAACACTTGTTTCATGCCATAAAATACCCTCCTGTAATAACAATTATACTGACACATAAAGCAAGTTCCTTGAGGCTGTATTTGTTCTACATCTTTTATGTAGCCAACATAGAATGAACAATAATTTGCCTATAAGCTCATCTGGGTACATATTTTCAACTCTCCTTCGTACCAGATTGCCATCATTTTTTTCTTCTCTGAATGACTGAAAACATGCTTTGTGAGATATCTTGATGTCCTTTGCCTCTACAAAAAGGTATGACCTGTGCAACTGATTCTTTTGTGTGTTGCTCCTTTCCACTCTTAAACTTTTGGGATATTGAGTGCTTATAGCAGTCACCTTTTTCTTTGGTGAATATTAGAAAGCAAATGATAACAGAGAAGAAATAGGAATCATAGATTCCTGTTGGAATCAATGGATATCAATGGAATATCAATGGATATCAATGGAATATCAATGGATAGTTTCTTTTTAATATAAAAGCATACGTGCACAAAAAATAAATACGAGTACTAATTATTTAAGTGAACACTTGCCTTGCATCACTTTACGCAAAATCTCCACACTTCTAGTTATTTCACATCAAAAAATACTGTTATCACTTTTTAGTAAATGCTAGAAAGGATCTTGAGATTCAGTCACCCAGAACAGTAGAACTGGTTTTGCATTTGCTTATTAGATAAAATATTAAATTACTACCATGTATTACTGTGTTGAAGACCTTATGTGACAAGAATAAAACCCCCTCAAATTTCATAGAATTGTTCAGGTTGGAAGAAGACCTTTAGATCATCAGGTCCAACCACTAGCCTAAAACTGGGCAGTCCACCACTAAACTATGTCCCTAAGCACCACTGCTACACATCTTTTACACACCTCTAAGCATGGTGACTCCACCACTTCCCTGGGCATCTTGTTCCACTTCAATCAAGTTAAAAACAATGTAAATATACGAAATAATAAAAGAAGATAAATGAGAACTACATTTATACAAATACATACTGTTTCTATAAAAGGGATATCTAAATAAGACCTAAGAAAAAAAAAACAGAAATCATCACCCCCATGACTATTGAGTGGTTGCATGGCATTTCAGGTATTAAATCAAAAGTTAGTGGCAAGAGGTACTTTAAGCCATGGGTGAAGGCTCTGTAGACTGGCTTATGAAAGATATTCCATACTTTAATAGGCTGTGTCAAACAGGGGGACAGATTCTAGCAAATGAACCAAGCATTTCAACAGGAAACAAAATAGTTTCTGGAGCATAAGAATGAGAACAGACACTGAGGCCTGTCAGTACATAAAAGAGACAGGACTGTACAAACTCTTACTGGCTTGTTTGTCATGCAACAAATAAGAGACCAATAGAGACTGGAAGATGAAAAGATCAGTAGGGCCAGATTCAACATGATTTTTCATTTCTTATTTCAGAATGCATATGCTACAGCTGAAAATATGGGAAATAATGTTTTAGGTAGGTTATAGTTCAGGTAAATTAGTCATACAATAAAGGATTCATTCATGAATATATAATAGTGAAGAAATAGCAAAATTTAGGTATGCTGTAGTGTGCATACCTACAGAAATGGAAATTTTTATGATGGCACTGAATTATAGGTTTGAACGCTTTGGAAAACAATGGTGCTATCAGTAGTGACAGAGCTTGACAGACAAAGGTGAAGATTTGGAACAACTCAGTTTCAAAAAACTGTATTTACTTTGAAGTTGATATATACTTAACTACAAAAAAAAAAAAAAAATCACTCCCATATTACAAACCAACTCCTTCAGATGCTATGCTAAAACTTCCGTGGAAATGAGAAATTTCTTGAAGTAAGGATGCGAAGATTTGGCTTCTAGTGGGATCTTGGGCAAATCTCCAATTGACTGCATCAGCCACGGAAACGATTTTGGAGAACTACACTATGAGAGCCCTCTGCTGGGTGAAAGAGGAAAATACCCCCGAAATACCACCCGCCAAGAAAGACTCCTGCCATTTGAACTGGATTTTTACATCTAAGATTTTAGTGGTTTCAAATTGCTAATTAAAATTTATTTCTCTGAATCCCCTATTACAAAATGGTGAGTTTTGACATCACTTTTCCTTTGTAATTATCCACTGTATTCTGAACACCTCACCTCTCTTCACAAAGCAAGTGTTCCAGGCTCAGACATCCTGGTGACCCTTCCCTGAACTCGTTCCAGTTTATCCATGTACTTATTGAACTGAGGAAAACAGATTCATCAGCTCTTTCCTTTCACATTGAAGCATTAAGCCTACCTTTTTGTCTCATTCTATAATACAAAGGGAACTTCTGTGCTCCTGGGTACAGGCTTAAGGCCTATTTTGTTGGTTCTAGATGAGGCTGCATCAATCACTACAACATAAAATCACCACTTCTGGGCTGCTAGATAGCCCTTAAGTTCAGGATTCTTTATTCAGTCCATACGCTAGGTTTAAATAATGTAAGCGGCTTTAAATCAGTCCTTTGAGCCAGAAGAAATTCACCCTTATCATGATTACTCTTTTAACTCAGTCAGATGATCAAAACCCTTATTGACAACCTAAGAACAGGTATACTGAGCTGGGCTATCTGAAGATAACTGGAATGACTGAAAGACTGTGAAGCTTCCTATACTGACCTTTCAGCACTGACAGCAAAAGCTTCAGAAAACAGGGAAAGATGAAGAAGCTTCCCTTGCAAATCCTGACTGTTTCTGGCACTTACCTGCTTAGGGACTTCCAAGCTGGAGGATGCTTCTTCAACAAAGTGCTTAATACTGCCTGACAGATCTCTCATCCATGAATTTCTCTATTAATTTTTAAACATGCATACTCTTAGTATTCAAATCATCCTGGGGTAAGGATATCCATCTTTTAAATTGTATGAATAAGACCCTTTCTAAACATGCTGCTTGTTAATCTATATATGCCAGTTTTCTTGATACAAGCATGACTAATTGTTCTCTATTCACTGTTCCTCATGCCAGTCAGAACTTTCAAAATCCAATCATTTCTTGAGTAGCACCTTTTCCAAGAGAGTGATTCCAGATTATTCCATTTTTTTTCTTTAAACAGAAGCTAATCCTTACTTTGTTCATGCTCATCCTCCTCTAAAGTATCACAAATTCTGTATCTCTTTTTGACAAAACAGCTCACTGTTCGCAAAGCGTAATGATGATTTGGTTGTCAATCCCCTTCCTATTACTATCATTATTTGCCTTTTTGACTACCTCTGAAGATTCATTTTGTCAAAAGCTAAACTTATTGGCAGCTTTGCCATCAAATTCAGGGCACTGGAATTAAAACTATTGCTTTGCTTACTCTCCATCTAGTTTCCTCAGTCCATCCTGGGAAAATCTTTAAACCTCTTCCTTCCAAGTTTATGCCTTGGTTGCAGTTTTCCCATGGGCAGAAGACCAAAAGTGTGTATAAATAATTCAGGACAAATATGCAGAAAACAGTACTTTGGATGTTCTAATATGATCAGGCATTCAGTTCATTATTTGACTAGTATCATCAGAAAAATCTGAGTAAATCTCTTTATATTCTGACTGAAAACATCAGGTGGAAAGTTTCAGGGGAATATAGCAGTTCACACATTTTTGAGTGAGGATGTTCACACATTTCTATTGTGGGAGTTCAAATTGGTTTTGTTCTTTTCAGCTCACACACAACTTTAATTTAAATACACAACAGCTTTTAAATATTCAGAGTTTTTTTTAAAAAAAAAAAAAAAAAAAAGAAAGAAAGAAAAGGAATAAATTGACCTTGAAGGCTTCTGATCATTTTTACAGCCCATTAAAAATAATGCTACTGACTTACACTCCCTATTCTCCTGGAGGAATGAATCACCTCTTCTGCCCTTTGTTTCCTTTTTAAAATTTTGGTTTTGTTGAAGCAAACAAACTGAGGAACAAACCAGCAAAGAACATCCATAAACATTAATCTGCAGGTTTTAGTAACATTAAAGAACCAGATTCTAAATTGCTCCACAGATTAATTCTAAATTTCTAATTAAAAATATTGATTTTTATTTTTTAATTGTTTACTTTTATTTTATTAATGCCTTCTTCCCTGCCTCCTGCTGTGGACTGAGGTTGATGTTTGAGGCATCCCTGCCCCTGTCAAGGGGTTGGAACTAGATGATCTTAAGGTCCTTTCCAATGCAAACCATTGATTCTATGATTCTAGTTAGCATGTCATAATCTTTTAAAAGATGACCTCCCTTCCAAATTAAAAAAACCCAGAAAACCAACAACGAAAAAACCCCCAAACAACTACCTTAGGAATAAAAGGCACACACATCTTAATGCACAAATTGGTTAGTCCTCTCCCTCTTGTGATCGTTCTATGCTTTTGTAAAGAGTTTACTAGTCTCAGACTATAACAGGTTTTCTTTGCATGTTAGAAAGTCCTGTGTTCTAGGGACTGGGCCTTGCCTAAGACCATGATCCATTTTAAATACATCAGTTATTAGGTATACCAATTATACAAATTGGTACATAATTATTTTGTAGAATTTATTGTAAAACAAACTAATGGCACAGAAAGCCTATCTTAGGCTCCAAAAATGATGACTCAGCCTTTGATTTGGGTTCTCTGAAGAACAGCTTGCCAGTGCTGATGGGTGTGCTAGGAGGAACATCAGTGTATGCTGACCAGTTTATAGATGCTTTCCCTAAATTCCACTAAATATTGGGAAAACATTTTGAGAAGTTATTGGCAATTTTCATCACACAAGTTTAAAGACTTGAAAAAAACACACAAATTAGTCATTATTGCTTATGGTTAATTGCATGTAATTGCACAGTACCAGGTCCAGTGCATTCTGTGCCACAGGGCTAACAGGTATTACCAGATTCTAGGCCACATAAGACAAGGAATAACTACACCTTCAAGTACAAGACCATGACACGTTCTGTCAAACACTGCTAAACCCAGCTGCAATACTTTCTCTTCTAACATGGGTAAAAAAAAAAAAAAAGCAATCAGAGAATTTTAAATTACAGCATTGCCATTAGCCCACGTGTGGGCTCACATGCTTTCAGGCCCCTTGAAACTTGTGGGATTATCAAGTGGTGACAAGAGCAGCTCAGTTAAGCAAGAAGGTGCACCTGCTCCCTCTTGGTATGTACACTATCTCGCTCAAGTATGATACTAATCCCTTGTCCTGGTCATAATGAAGACTGTATCTTGTTTCATATACTTGAATTTCTACAATATCACTCCTCTTCTTCCTCTGTCTTTTTACAACATGAATACTTTATTAATAACAAACTTGTAGAATTTACTTTTACATAGCATCTAACATTTTTCATATTTTGGACTTATTTCTCACTATGCATAGGAATTACTATAATGGCTCTTTTAGAATAAATATTTGATTTTATAAACAATATAAATTCAAATTTTAAGATTTCTTTATAATACCACACTTTTGCAGTTCTTTTTGGGGCACTGTGAAACTATCTTTCCTGCAAAAATGAGGATGGTATTTAGGAAACATCACAGATTCTTTATTTTTCAACACTGTGACTGCTACCATCACAGTGCATGTCAGTTGTTTTGAGGAGTATGGTAACAGCACTCTCTTCAGACTCACTCATTCTATTTTCATTCACACATTCTCTCACTGACATGTAAAAATCCCTTTTTTTCCCTTTTTTTTTTAATTATGAGCAACAAGAATTTGCAGAGTCAGTTAATTATTAGCTTGCACTTATCAACACTAACTACAAACACTTCCAACAAACTTTGAATAAATCATTTCACATTTTGTACTGCTTCACTCTATGACCCCATACACAAAACTCTACACAAGTATTTCTATCCCCTGCTACTCTTTCGCACATTCACTCATTCCTTTCATGTTGTGACATCTTAATAACAAGCTTTTACTTGGGAGAGCAAAGAAGTGTGAAAGATGACAAAGACAAATATCTGAGTCAAGGCAGGAAAAGAGGCACATACACTACTGGAGTGTGGGAGAGAACAGCACCACAGACGCAACAACTAGGTTCATCATATAAGCCATGCTATTATAAGCTGGCTGTTGGAAACACAGCGCTGGTGTACAACCCTGAAGCCAAGACCAGATCTACTGAAGATGAGGATCCCAAGCACTCAGCATGGAACCACACTATCTTCCTGGTGGGACATGATCAGTAACTTTGGTATGAATGAGGCTACTTCATTGGCTGGCCCATACCACAGTCTTCTCTCAAGCAATAACTTAACTCTCTGCAAAAAAATACACCTGTTCTTCTGGCCTCCTCTTCTATTTATGCAGAGTAGAAACGTTTCTTCTGCACTAGTGACCAATTGCCTCACCTCTTATTTCTTGATCCATGGTCTCTCACTAATAAGCCTTAATAACCAATGTGCCTCAGAGTCTTGTGCTGTGGTTGCTTATTTTCACCCCATGACATAACAACACAAGTGAGTAAAGGGCAGGTAGACGTGCAGCACTATAGACAGTAGCCATTCTAGAAATTGTTTACAGTGACCGTGAAAGACAAACATAGCCCTGGTATGCCAAGAAATGTTTAACCAATGTGTCCTCAAGGGTGGTCCTGTTAGTACACAATGTGAATACTCAGAAATCTGACCTCAAATTTATCTGTAAGCACCCTCTTACAGAGAGAGCTGTGTGAACACAGCCCTGAAAAATGTTGGTCTTAGGTTGCCCGTGAATATTAAGCAAGGGATGAAATTTCTGTCTCACACATGATGAAACAACAGATGAAATTCCATCTCTCATATTACAAGAGTCAACAAATCAACTGAACACCATTTTTAAGACTGAAGTTTATAGGGCTTATGTTAGCACAAGGCACAGTAGAAAGGTCACTATTTGAATAATGAACAAAAAAATACTAAATTAGCTATTAAACTATGTGGAGTTATACATTTTTACATGCACATGACATCTGCAGTGCACCACCCAACAACAAACATTTCAAGTGGATCCTCTGAATTCTCTTTGTAGATCATTCTTTATCTAAGGATCTGCAAATTTTATTAGAATAAAGGATATAATGTTTTGAATTTATAAAATCTGAATTTCAGAGAACAAAAGAAATATTCTTACAGCTGGTAGTAACATGGCATTGAATTTCTATTTTGCCTACACTGCACATAAAACTATTGCTTCCATTCCAATAAAAACTTAAGTTCTTCCTTCAAACTACAAATTACAGCAATCATTTTACATAAAGGGACATTAATTTTTTTTCACTGAAACGTTGGAAACCTTGCCTGTTACCGTATTAAGACAAGGTTAGCATCATACTTCCCAGACAGGAATGGATCTGACAGAACAGTGCTGATTTCTTCAACATCACCATTTAGTGCAAAAATTTTGGAAGATTTTAACAGAAGACTCAGAGATGTTATTTGTCTGTTAGTGGGAAATACACCATTTGGGGGTTTGGGTTGGATTTCTTTTTATTGCTTGTTAAACTACATAAATTCGTAACTGTTTATAATAGAAAAGATTTTTTCATCATGCTGAAGTTACTTTTAAGCAAGTTAAATATTTATGTAAAAACTGGTGGCAGCATATAGCTACAGCATTTATTTGTTTATTTATTTATTATCAGCAACCTTAATTCTTAACTAGGCATGGCTCTCTGGTATTTCAATATTTTATTGATAAAGGTATGGAGTGCTGTACAAAACATAAAATCTTTATATACTCGAAGGCCAAATTACTCCCCTTCCCACTTGGGAATAGTTTATTTTTAATGCCTTAAGGTTTTTTTAATGCTTTAACTCTTAAAATTTTTAATTCTTCATGGGTTCTAGGGCAATTGTGAATTAGTACATACATCTTTAATAGTAATGACATCCAGGGAAACATTTTCTGTGCTGGAGATACTGCATACACATTAATAGTGATATATAAAAAAAATGAAAAAATATATAAGAGGACATACACTGTTTCGTTATCTGTTTATTGACTTAGAACTAATTATATATATTAGAACTAATTACAGTTATAAAGCATCTGCTGCTGTTCTCATCAGGCTAGGAGCCTGCCTGGATTGCCTTGAAGTGTCCTTCACTTGGCTTATAAGCACTACAGCCACCGCACAATCACTTGCTTGCTGCCTGTAGTCTCACACCAAATAGAAATCCAGAACAAGTATCTGCCCCAGATATAGCTCACAAGTACCACCACAGGCTATTGTCTCGTTTATGGCACTCACAGTAAATTAAGCTTCAGCACAGGCAAAAAAACTCTCTGGGGTTAGGCTCTCACAGCCCTTTCACCAACAAATCCCTTCTTGTAGTGCTATGAGTCCACGACTACTCCCACCCCTCACCAGAACTCACACTTAGTGGATGAGCACTGATGCCACCACAAGCTCCTAGCACTCACACTGGTCTCATAGGAACTGGAAGCTTGCCACTCCAAAGACAAGCTCTCCCTGCCCTAATCCATCTCTTCTCACAAGGCTACAAAACAGTCTAAATCTCAACAACCTCTTACTCAGCTCACAAGTAACTTTGCTTTCTCAGCAAATGGAAACATAGCAAAGACATCTACTGCTTCAGGATAAGAATGTGGCCACCCCTATACCCTGACACGTCCCTTCCTGCAGTACTTTAAGCCCTTTATACCAAGCCTGATGAACTAAGCTCATGCATGTCTTCACCCTGAGCCATCTGCACACCAAACAGAAACCTAGTGCTCCATGCTCCAGAACAAGGCTCTCACTCCTGCCTTCCAGCATAATCTGCAGTATCCTTAGCACCTGATCTGCATAAAACACCCACAGCAACTTAAAAACTGAGACAGGTGTAAGCCTCTCCCACTCCCTGCACTGCCAAGTGCAGATAATTTTTTCAGCAAAAGGCTGATCAGGCATTGGAACAGGTTGCCCAGGGTAGTGGTGGAATCACCATCCCTGAAAATGTTCAAAAAGCAGGTAGATGAAGTCCTCAGCAATATGGCTTGGTGGTGGTCTTGGCAGTCCTTAGGTAAAGGTTGGACCTGATGATCTTAAAGGTCTTTTCCAGCCTAGTTGACTCTATGATTTTAAGTCCATGCTCTCAAGGACAGGACCTCCTCTAAGCATCACCTCACGCCTCTCCAGGGCCATCTTCACACTGTCCCCTGCTCTGATATAAGGCACCACACCAGGATCCCACCCTCAGGTCATGTAACACCACCACACACCGTTCCCACCACTGCCTCATGTGACCCCTCAGTAGGCTCAGCGCCTCCCCAGAACCCACCGCTTAACTCATTGGCACTTCAGGCCATATGAAAGACTCCTGCCCTTGAGGGTATGAGCCCACCCACAGCACCACCCTGCTCTGTGCCCTTGAGTGAAGTCAAGTCCAGCGCAAAGCCACCAGTACAGGTATCCCCCCACCGTGCTCACCTGAGGATCCCCACCTGTGCGATGAGGCTCCCGCTGCCATGCCTCCGTCCCACAGAGCTCCTGTGCATGCTGCTATGAGACACTATCTCCCACCCCAAAAACCTGCCCATGTGTGTGTCCGGACAGGTGCAAAATGTGAACAAATCCTGCCCACCTGCCACCCACCCTTAGGAAGCTGCACATGACATAGGGAAGTATTTTAGGTACCCTTTGATACCGAACTGAATAATTTCATTGGCATAGTCATGGACAAAGCTACAGGGATTCTCTTGTTCCATGTCTTCCTTATTTGAGAATCCTTATAGCCACAGCGTCTCCAAGCAACCTGTTCCAGTGCCTCACCACCCTCACAAGAAGTAAGTTCTTATAGGTCCCTTCCAACCCTAATAATTTTGTGCTGTGGGCCATTCTCCTTTTGAGCAGGCCTGAGAAATAGGTAAAACGGCTCCAAAGGAAAACAGATAAAGGAGCCTCTCAGGATCGTTAACTAGCTCAAACAAGAACATGTAGTTAATCTCAAGACTAAGCATGCATTCCAATGTCCATAACTAACGGATTTCTATAATGGGTAAAACGTGTGAGGGTATTCCTTCCCAAACGAGCAGCCACAGAGACCACTCCTCAAATTCACAGCAGCTGCAGCACAGCCTTATCTACCAAAGCTAACATACGCACGAGTAATGAGGATTGGGTGGAGATTTTGTGGAACTATGACGCATATGCATAAAGTTATATAAGGTGCGAACTGCCTCTTCTCGGTGTGCATGATAGGCGGAGTGATCCCTATGCACCCAGTACCCTAAATAAAGTAACGTCAGCTTTTTAACTGTCATTCTGGTTGGAGAGCTCACTTCCCAGGTTTCGGTAATGCTTTTACGGAGAAAGAAAGACAATCAGAAAGTTCAAAGCGCACCTAAGAGGGATGCGGGAAGATCACCCTGATGCGCCCTAACTCTCTCCGCATCCCTGCTCCCTCATCCTGCCCACAGTGCTGCGCTCGGCCGCGGGACGGCGGCGATCCCCGGGCGAGGCTCCGGCCACCGCTCCCACCCGGCAGCGCTTCTCCCTCTGCACAAACTCTCGCGGCAGCCCAGCCCGTCCGTCCGTCCGTCCGTCCGTGCGTGGCGAGCCCCCGGCGGGACATGCGCGGACAGCCGGGAACCGCCGCCTGCTGCCAAAGCGAAAGCGCTAGCGCATGACGCCATGCTCGGCGCGCCCGGCAGCTTTTAGCGCTGTCCCGGCGGTGACGCGCCCCTCTGTTAAAAGTCCCGCCTCGCCGCGCCGGAGCGCGTGTGCTGTTGTGACGGGAGCGAAGATGGCGGCGGCCGTCTCCGAGCTGCTGACCGGATGGTGCCTTTTTGGCCTGGCGTTGCTGGTGAGAGGCACTTCCCGTGGCCTGGCTGTCCCAGCTATGGCACCCTTGCTCTCCGCTATCCCCACCGGGGTTTTGGTCTTCCGTTTTCGGTCTCTCGCTGTTACGGTTCTGGGTTCCCGCTCGGGCTCCTGGCTCGGGCCGTCCCACGAGCTGCCCCGGCAGCGAGTCCTTCCCTGCGGCTCTCAGCGGCGGTGGGGTCGTGGAGGTCGGCGGAACCGGCAGCTGAAGGAACAAGGCTGCCTCGCCTTCCTGTAGTCAGCACACTTATGTGTGTGCTCCAGCCCTTCTTGTGTGTAAGCGCTGCTCTTGATGTTGTTCGGGCTGTGCTTAGCCAAGTACGGGGAATGAACTACTTGAGTGAATGTAGCACTGAAGGATGGGGACTTGCTGGAGTGAGTCCAGAGCAGGGCCACAGAGGTGATGAGAGGGCTGGAGCACCTCTTCTGTCAAGACAGGCTGTGAGAGTTGGGCTTGTTCAGCCTGGAGAAGGCTCGGGGAGACCTTCAAGTAGCCTTCCAGTGTCGAGAGGAGGGGGCCTATGAGAAGGCTGGAAAGTGAATTTACACCAGAACGTATATTAATAGGACAAGGGGGAATGGTTTTAAATGAAAAAAGGGTAGACTTAAATTAGTAAGAATTTCCTTAATGTGAGGGTGGTGAGACACAGGCATAGGTTGCCCAGAGAGGCTGTGGCTGCCCCACCCCTGGCAGTGTTCAGTGCTAGGTTGGACGGGGCATTGAGCAACCTATCTAGTAGAAAATGTCCCTGCCTGTGGCCGGGGGTGGAACTAGATGGTTTTTAAGACCTCTTCCAACCCAGACAGTTCTTTGATGTTTAGGGCTGAGGTTAAAAATCTGTTGATGCTCTGTCAGTCATGAATACAAAGACACAGTACCTGCTTTTTTAACTTCAGTGCCTACTTTCTGACATCCTCGTTGTTCAACTTGCAACTTTCTTTTCTTGTGTGTTTCAGGCTATTCTGATTTTCTGCTGGGTTTATGTGCGCAAGTATCAGAGTCGTCGGGAAAGTGAAGTGATTTCTACTATAACAGCTATCTTTGCACTGGCAGTTGCTCTTATCTCATCAGCGCTGCTACCAGTGGACATCTTTTTGGTTTCATATATGAAAAATCAAAATGGTACATTTAAGGTATGGACTTTTAAAAATGTTAATTGCCTCTTCAGAAGAAGTACTTATGTTCAAAAGGGATGCTCTTGGCTTGACAGAGTGTTTTAACTCAATGCTGATATCTGATCTAGTGCCTGAGTATTTGGGAAAGCTGGAAACTAGTGCTGTGAATACAGCACTGAACTTTCGTTCGATTGAACTGGATTTCAGTTTTCATTACTATTACCTGTTTTTGAAAGTCTACTAATTTGCAAATGCTTGTACTTTGTATTGTGTTAAGAGGAGTGTGTATGTTGTTCTGAAAACATAAATAAATTCCTTAAATATTGCTTTTTAGTACATCATAGTGGGGCATGGCAAAATGCAGTGTGTTGCTCCTTTGCTCAAAACCAGGGTGCATTGCCCATTTGAACCTTAAAAATATATTTTTTTTGACAAAATTCTCTTATTCTGGTAATTAAACATTTGGACTTACAAAGGCTTACTGTGTTAATCCACCCATATTGTAGAACCTGAGTTAACAAACACTTTTTTAAAGAGGGAAAGATGGAACAACCCTTGGGGAAGGGGTTTACAGTGATATCTCTTCTCGGCTGATAGGGCCTGGACTGAACTACTGTTGGTAAACTTAAGCTGTAGGGTGTTGCTATGCAGAATGAGTTCTTGGTGGGATGAGTACTCGCTGTGGTCTGCTGTAAGCCTTTCTGAAAGTAGTTCTTCCCAATGCTTGAAGTTTCAGCCTTTTTAATTTTAGAGGAGGGTTCTTGATGGTAGTAACTGTGTGAGGACTCCACCATTAGAAATAGGTCAAACTGGAGCATATTAGTAACTTGAATAACTGCTTAGTTTGCTTTGGAGCTGTCCTGGGTTCAGCAGTAGCAGTCATTTTTCTCCTTCTTAGTAGCTGGTGCAGCGCTGTGTTTTCAGCTTTTGGCCTGCAAACAGTGCTGATAACACCAATGTTTCAGTTACTGCGTAGTAATGTTTTGGTCTGACCAAGGACTTTCTGAGTCTCATGCTCTGCCAGGGAGGAGGGGAAGCCGGGAGGAAGCAG
>JAOEHY010039801.1:0-11125 GCA_025447955.1 Psilopsiagon aurifrons | reverse complement strand
TTTGTGTTATACCTTAGTTACTAAACTGTTTTTATCTCAACCTGTGGGAGTTGCATTCTTTCGATTCTCCTTCCCATCCCCCCAGCTTCTGGGGGGAAGAAAGAGGGGGGAGTGAGTGAGCAACCTGGGTGAGTTATAGTGGCTTAAACCACGACATCAAGGTATTCAGTTTTTACATTTGTAGCTGTACTTAAATTTCCTGAATCCATCAGCGTGGCTTGTGTTAAGAAATCCTTGAGAGTAATACATTAATCTAGGCCGTCATACTCATTGTATATATCCCTGCAAATTGTTGGTTCTGTTATCTATCAATGCAATGCACTGGTACAGGTATTTTAAAGATGATAGGATGTAGGCTTGCTAACCTGCATGGACAGAATGAAGTACAGCAGAACAGTGCAGAATGCCTGAATTTTGCAGATATTAAGAGATTTTGTGGTCACATTTCTGTATCTTAAACTGCTGTTGAAGGCAGTAATGAATGCTCACCTTCTTAGTCTATTGTGCTTCTATGGTATTTGCAGTGTATATTGTAAGCTTGGACCGTAATGGGGGAAGAAGAAAACAGACTAGATTTAGAGGCTGCCCAGATAAGTTTTAAATTGAATCCTGGATATGTGTATCCAGAAAACTCATACGCCTATCAATGCTCACTAGGTAGCAGTGCTTCTTGCTTTTGACAGACAGTGCTGTTGTCACAAGCTTTTTGAAACATCTCAGATGAGCTAGTTAACTGCTTTTGTGATGCTGATGATGTGTGCATATGGATAATTCGTCAGCAAGAAAAGGATTTTTTCAGTTTGTGTAAATGTGGGGCTTCAGCAGCTGACTGAAAGCTGACATAATAGATATGATATACCATTAAATTGGCTTGCATTACAGATTTCATGTGCAAAGTAAAAGTTTGTAAGTTCAGTCATATGTACACAATGGTGAAATATACGTATCTTTATCTTTTAATGTAAGATAACATCTCGGTACTTTAATATGCTGTAATATATGCTTCCTAGTATATTACTCAGTCCTGTAGACAACTTTATTTGAGCAACAGGATAAAAAGCAATTGCTGTGTCTTAAAGATTTACATCTGTATCCTGTTACGTTACTAATACTTGGAGGAGAAGGATCTTTCTGGCAGTCAAGCCCCTGTTATATTTCAGTTACTAGCTATCTCTTCCTGTAAAGTGGCCATGACACTTAAACTTCAGGTCTTACTGTAGCTTTTTTTGCGTATTCTTAGTTGGTGTGACTTTTGAATGTCTCTCTTTTGCTCATTGGAGAGATCTTCTTTGAATACTTACTTGGATGTAAATAGTGCCACCTGTTCAGTCTTGCTTTTCCCTTAGGTGTAATTAAAGCAATGCATTTCTATAATTTTTAACACTAGGTAATTTAAACAGTTTAATATCCTGTATATGTATTCTAAAGATCAGATTCTTTTGTGGTGTATTTTTTATACAAATGGCTAGATTTTTTTCAGTTGAAATGCTTTTGTTCTTGGGCCTGACAGTCTTTAAAGGTTGGGCTTATTGTATACTTGACAAAAGCTTAAGGTGTTCCTTTTGTCACTTCTGCTAAAATATCTTTCATGCATTTTTACTGATTAGATAACAAAATACACATGTAACTTTCTATTCAAATTCCAGTTAAATGCTAATGTATTTCAGACATTGAACTTTAAAAGCTCAATGTAAAGTGACCTATTGGAAGTCTCTTAGTACAGTAACACAAAGGAAGGTGATACTGATTTTACTAAGGTTACAGAAAATCAGGTGTATGTCATCAAGCCTGTATTCTGTTGGAGTTTAGGCAGTTCTGAGAGAACTGATAAAGCAAGCGTGAAATGTCTTTGAGGCTTACTATGCTCGCTGTTCAAAGAGCATGTTCACTTGCATCTTTCATATGCTCTGTATTAGTGCATGTATCTTTACAATAACTGAAAGGGCTTGAGTTTTTAGGTTTGAAGAAAGTCTATGCATAGAAATTTAAAGGAGTTTTGACAACAACGGACCTTTTCTTTTCTTACCAATTCAGCTATGTTGGCATATATCCAAAGTTACTAGCTTTTGAAGAATTTTCCTTCTGGATAACCACTTTTTTTGATCTTGACTTCTTGTAGACTGGGCCACACAAGACTTGAGCAGTTCTGGACTATGTTTAAGCTGTACAGGCAGGCTTGGACTTCTGGATTCAGTCCCTGAGTTTGGCTGCAAATAATCGTGTTACAAAATATTTAGCTTCCTTAAACCAATAGTTCCTCTTGAGAAGAATTAAAAAACAATGGGGAAGAGTCTGACTGCAGCCTTCTGGCTGGGTGGATAACTAATAAAAATATGAGTTTGTAAGATGCAATTGAACACAATAAGTTACTTGCCATGCTTATATTTAAGTACCACTGCATCTGTATATATTAATTTTAGTCATAGATATTCTGTGATAGAAATGCTGTGTGCATTGTGTACTGTGTCTAGGTCTGAGGCTCACAGTGCAGGAAAGACATGGAACTGTGAGAGCAAGGCCACAGTAATGGTCAGAGGGTTGGAGCATGTCTCCGATGAAGAAAGGCTGACGGAGTTGGGGTTGTTCAGCCTGGAGGGTGGTGAGACACTGGAACAGGTTATCCAGGGGAGTTGTGGATGCACTATCCCTGGAAGTGTTCAAGATCAGGTGGGTCAGGGCTTGTTAGTGTCTCACCCCATGGTGGAGGGGGGTTGGGCTACATGATTGCTGAAGGTTTCTTCCAGCCCAAACCATTCCATTATCAAGCTGAAACTACTGTGTTCTTTCTGGTCTGTAAAATTTTCCCACTATGGAACTTGCCCGTGCTTATTCCTGTGTGGTCAGCTATTTTCACCTTTGCTAGCAGTATGAAGCCAGTAATTTTTTTTTTAGAAGCAGCATTTTTATATCTATTTCACTGTGTTTGTGTTTTTTGATGAGGGATTCTCTTGTAGCGTTGCCAAGTACAGTAGTAACAGGAAGTGAATCATTGTAGAGATTCTCAGAGGAATATGGGTCTTAATATACTACTTATATCTAGACTTACGTGTTTGAAAAATAAATGTTTGATACCTTAGAGCCTTATGTACAGAATTATTCTTTGTAGTTCAAAGTCCTAACAAAGCAAATTCTGCTTATCAAATTCTTTTTATCAAATTTGACTTTGCCCTTTCTATTGAGTTGGGTCTACAAAACATGTTTTTCTTATCTGACATCTTACAGAAAACATTCCCAAACTCTAGTTTGACTGAAAGTCAGTAAGATCGATATCAGCTTCAAGTGGGATTTTGAGGCTGCTCTTTTAGCAGTTCCCAGGATCAGCTTTCCTGGTGCAAAACCAGTGCTTTTTTGGTTGAGAGGTATTGACTTCAAAACAAGTGCATCCTTGGCTTTATTGGCTTCTTCCATTAATGCTTTCCATGTGCGTATTTTCTGAGGAGTTGCAAAGTAGCTGTAAATGTGTTAATTATGAAATCAAATGCATCCAGCTGCTGGGCTGGACAACTCAAATAGCTTAGTTGTTTGTGTGGTGCATTAGAAAAGACTGCACAGCTTTCAAGCCTATTCTATGCTAGGTTTGTAAAGACTCATCCTAAGTAGAGCTTTGTCCTGCAGGATTTGACTTTGGAGCTCTATGTCCACTGCAGTGTTCAGAATAAAAAGAAAAAGAAATGGCTAGAACTGCAAATAACTGTACCTTCAGTTGTCTTATACAAAACATCTTCAAAAACTGTTCAGATCGAGCTTCAGGCTCATTATCTGCATTGTCTGATCTGTAGAAAACAAAGTTTCATAAAAATAGGTATTAAGAGACCGCTTAAATACTAAGTGCAGTACAAGAGTGAGTTATTAGCTGCTAAAAATTAACTAATTCTATTTCAGTTTTGTATTGGTAATATAATGGATGATAAGTAAAGATTTTTAATCTGGGTTAAAAAAGTGCTTTGAAGGTATGAGGCTAACAGTCAGAGAGTATAAGCAGTGGGGGTAATACTGCTGTGTCTGTCCTTTGAAATGCATCACGTTGGATTGTCATTGGAAGGTAATTACCTCTAACTTAAATTCTAATATAAACTGGGTGCTTAATGTTTTTCCTTAGGCATTTGGTATGAGCAGTGGTTTTGATTCTGTGAGAATGTTATTGAATGAAGCATTCTTTTGTTTCATTTGATAAAAATGCTTCTCTCCTATATTATTAGGACTGGGCTGATGCTAATGTTTCAAGGCAAATTGAAGACACTGTACTTTATGGATACTACAGTAAGTATTTTTAACTTCTAATTTTTTTTCATTTCTTACTTAAAGGAGTTGATTCAGGAGTGGTAATCCTAAATAAAACTGAAGCAAAAAATTTACAGAAATCAAGCCAAATAAACTGATTGTTTCCTGTAGTTTTAGAATAGTTTTCTGGTTGTCCTCATGAAGCTTAAGGAAAGCTCTATTCCTAATGAATATATGTAAGAGGTATCTGTGAGAGAGTGATGCTTATCACAGAGTGAAATGCTTGCCTTGGTCAATCATATAAACTCAGACATAAGTGCATGCTTTTGATCATATTTTGTAAGATTTCCCATGGAAGACTGCGGGTTGGCCCTTGTGAATGTATTTTCTTAGATCAGGAAATAATTTGTTCTTAATAGTGAACTTGTTTTTTTCTGAACTTAAAGAATGCCTGTTGCTTGCCAGTGATAGTGACAGAATCCAGAAATGTGCAGTTTCATGCTGAGTAAAATGTAAAGCCAGAAGTAGTAGGAAACTTGTTTTTACAAAGGAACTTTTAAAATACTAGTTTATCTGCCTCAAAGAGTCTTCACTACAGACTAGGGGAATTAGCTTTTTACTTTTATTAGGTTGCTACAGTCTTGTTTAACAGCCCAAGCATTTCACAAATCCTAACATGGAACAGGCTTCAAACTCTTCTGTGAACCATTTTCTTTAGATTTGTGAGACTGATGGGTGAACTTGCATAAGATGTTTTGGGCTGAGTCTCTTTTTAAAGCAAAATGTCACTTGGTAAATCCTAGACTAATTTTTTGAGCAGATTTAAGTGAAAAAAACCCTGCTGTTGTTTTCAGCCCATCTGCACAGGTCTACTTGAAATACTGTAGGACTAATGTTTTATTCCATAACATATCCTCCAGATGGTGGTAGAGATTTAAAGACGTTTTTAACAGTATTTTTCGTGTGTGATCTTAATTTAAGGAATTGATGCATGTTTTTATAGGTAGAGCTACACTGAAGTGAACAGAAATAGGTAGCTTATCTTTCAAAACTCTATCATTACTATATAAAAAGACAACTTAATGCCTATCCTGCATCATTAGGCCGAGTCCCCTGCTGCTGTCACGCAGCATAGTGACGTGAAAGCTGAGGAGGACCAAGTTAAACAACTTTCCAGTCTTGTAACACTATTCAGTTTTATTTTTTTTTTCTACTTGTATCCTCTTAGGAAAGTTTTTGATGTCCCTTAATAAACAGGCTGAGGAGAACTGAAATCTCCTGTCATATGTAAGAATATGAATACCAGTACTTTATCTCTCCTGAAAATGCAGTGATAATTATATAGATCTCATTTGCCCTGTAGCTATAATAGCAACTTTTAGTATAAATAATTGGTACACTTAGGTCACAGTCCTTTGCAATCCATGTCACTTCTGATTGTAACAAGAATTTGGAGGCCATGGTTTAACTGGTATTTTAGAATATTAAGGATTACTTTACTACCTCTGTTGCAGTTTACTGAGAAAACTGTCACTAAATGTAGAAGAACTCCTCCCCTCCAAGTTGTTATTCCACATGAACAATATTGTCTCTCATGCCCAGCTGGTTTATGGGCTAGTTTCATACAGAAGTAGAATGGCTTTGTACTAGTAGAATAATAAATAAGAAATTTTTCAGAACAAAACTTGAAATAAATTTATTTTGAAGGGGGACTTCAGTAGCCTAAAAGCTTTACTTAGGAAACCAGTCTGCTGATTGCTTTGAAGCTAAAGTGGCTTAGTGTGTTAATTCTCATAAAGCCAACTGTAGTAGAACATGTCTGCCAGTACTTGAGTGGCAGAAGAATGATCAGTGGTTGGCAGATGCTCTAAAAACAGCATGTCAGCTTGTGTTTGGAAGGAAAACCCTTTTCAGAAAGGGTTATAATTGGTAACTGTCCAACAGTGGTTTCATCTGCACCGCAATTGGCTGAAACAATTGGCAGTGTTCTGTGGTGATGTGTTCTGTAGCTTTTCTTCCTCTAATATGTAAATCCTACTTGCTGGAATCACCTTGATGTTAATTGTCCCTTGGTGAAGTTTTGTGAACGGTGAAAGGATGCCATTGGTAGATTCCAGTCTTCCTCTGAAGCAGACAGATCTCTTGACCTGCATGTGTTAAGTGTCTCCAAATTGCAGTGTGGCAAGAACTGTCTTTTAAATTCTATGGTGGTCTCTACATGTGTGCTTTAAATTCTGTGCTAAACTTTCAATTTTTCATTTCTCTATTTCTTAAGTAGAACTGTTTTCTGAAGTCAGCAGTTACTGATATAACTTGGATGATTTTTGCATGGAGTTTTATCTGCTTACTGCAAATGTTTGATACTGAGTCATTAAAGCAAAGACTTGGCCTTCTAGGCATTAGTAGGTGCAAGTCAAATGCGGCCATGTGTTTTCATGGTTTGGTCCTGCGAGAAGACATGCTAAATGCTGTGGAAGACTTACGCTGCTGTACTTGACAAATATCGTGGAGTTTTATAGAAACTCTTCTAATAAGCATGACAATTGGAAGATGACAATTGCCAGGTCTAACTTTCTATAGTTAGCATATTTTATATTGATATTCTGCTAAACAGCTGAAAACAAGTAATTTTGACTTAAGAATTTCTGAGGTGAAGAATTTATTTGGTTTTTAAAACAAACCAGCCTTACCAAGAAATTCTTGCTGAAGATTACTTAAGACTTTGTGGCAGGAACCATTGTTGTACTGGCTATACAGTGAGGCACATCAGTGGTAGTGCTTCAAGCTTCTGATACAACCCAGAAAAATGTTTTGAAAAAAAAGTTGGACCTCTGAACCAGAGCAAAGAGCAGTCTGTGATTTAGAACTGAAGTCCGTGGAAGAGTAATAATGAAAGCCAAGACAGTCTGTCATGCCACAGGGTCACAGGGGCGTTAGAGGGAAGAAAATATCTTTGTCACTTGGTTGACTGGCTGTTTGCTGCTGCATGATCTCTGAGTTTGAAGGTTAGCCTTTCAGGGAATAAACAGCCCTTTTAGTGAGCAGAACAACAGGCAATTAGATGCTTGCCTTTGGGTAAGTAACTTGTATGAACTTGTGAAAACTGCTGCTCTTTGTTTTCCATAAATTCTGAAAAATAAAGTACAAAAAGCCAGATAGGAGACTGATAATCTTGTTGGTAGGAACTTTGCCAGATCTTTTAACATTTCCTTTGCAGCATGAGGAAGAACAATGTTTTACTACCTTTTGAGATGAAAAATTTATTTTCAGTTCTAACTAAAAATTCTCACAGGCAGTTTTTAGACTTCACCTGATAGATGAACAAAAAATGTCTGTCTTGGAAAGATTTTGCTTGGGAAAAGCAAATGCAAAGCCTTTAAGGTTTTTTGGTCTTTCTTTTTTTTTGTGTGTGTGTGTATATGTGCACTCTCCTATTAAGTTACCGTGGTAACAAGGTTATTCAATAGAGCAAATAGTAGATTTTTTTTTGCTACAATAAGTGTAAGATGGAGTTTATGCAGTTACATGTAAATAAAGTTATCCTCCAGATTTAATATTGCATCTTGTCTTCAAATGTGTTGAAAGCCTGTAACTTCTGGAGAGTACATTTAAGGTGAATTTAAGGGCGTAGTACCAGCCAAGCATTTGTGACAGATGGAAAATTCTGGAATGAGTCTCATGCTGACTCTTGTGTATGCAGATCCTGTCTCAAAGTTGATAGAGAGTATGCTATTAGAGCTTAAGGCTTTAAATGTGAAACTTCTTTTAGAAGTTAGCATTGGCTGAGAGCTTCAGTCCTTGTAGTAAAGCATAAATTTGAAGGAGTTGTGACAATTTAATAGCTTCAAATAATGTCTGTGGGATGGAAAACTGCAACCATGGTTGATTTTTACCTCTTTTTAGGTAGAGGTAACTATCTGGCAGGTTTATGAGCTGCCTGAAGGTACTAGTCTCTACTTGGGGATTTCCCATGGTCAGCACTGAAGAACTCCCAGGGAGAACCATTATAGCTCTACAGGTCTGCTGACTTCCATAACTGAGTTGGCAGAAACAAAGGTTTAGCTGCAGCTGGAGTTACCTTGGCTCAGTTTTTGTAGTCAATAACTTAAATAGTGTGCGAAGTATTAAGGCTGGATGCACTCTTGACATGGAAGTACTGTATTTTTGCCAGAAGGGGTCCTGTTTCCAGCAGCATGCTAGAGTGCTTTTTGTCACCATGCTTTAGTAATTTTTTGGCATTTTGGTAGATGCTTCTGGTGTCCTAACCCAAATTTCAAAACTGGTGGTGGCATTCTTCCTCATGTAGTTCCAAAGTGGTGCTGGCCACCTATGGTGTGAAATTGCCCTTTTTGTGACAGTCTCCTGTCAGTGTGGCAAATTTTTCGTGGCCCAGCACAAAGTCTAGTAAACACTGAAGATGGTGCAAATGGGAGTTTCAATATGACGTGGAGAAGGGGAAGTAGAACTCCTTGGATCAGATATGTGTTGACTCTTAATGCTCACTGAGGAAGGCATTTCAAGCATCTGACTGCTATGGTCAAGTAAATAGGATTCTGGCTTTTCTGTTATTGGTGTGGAATGGTAATGTGCTTTATGGTCTGCTTCTCAGATGCTTACAGTTAGAAGTTAATAGTTATGTCTGAATATTTTAGCTACTCTTACGCAGTCTTGACCTTACAGGCAAAAACTATATAATTAATTTGGAAGCACAATGTAGCTCTGTAGTGTGGCTTTTGCCTGTGCCATAAGAGTCAAGAATGGATTGTGGAGTAGAAGAGACTTGAATGTAGAAGCAACTTCTGTGGAATAATTCACATGCTGAGCTTCAGGAATTTAGTTTAGATAAAGACCAAGTGAAACACGGTAAAGAAAAATCTGACCGAATCATATTTCTTGAATGAGGTTAAAAATGGAAAGCTTTTTCACACAAATAATGGAGCAAGGTCAGACGAGTCTTTAATACCCAGTTACACTTAATATTGCTCAAAGTGTGCTGTATTTGCTTTTCAGTATCAGAGCAGCATCAGCCTTGCTGCTAGATTATTTGATATTACTTGCCTGCTTGAAATGGATGGGTTTTGAATAGAAAGAAGGAGTAGGTGAGAATGGTCTAGTGATGGCTGTCTGGGGAGTCCCAAAGGCTGAATATTTCTTCTTTTTGCCACCATTGAAAGTACAGTACTAGGCCTAATGAGCCACTGGACTGATGTCACTTGCTGTGATTTTTAGAGGGTTGTTATGTTTTCCCCCAAATTATATTGAGAATTGCAGAAATATAAGGATGTTTTATTAGCAAAGGCTTGCAGAAATATACTGTATTATATTCTTCCACTAGTTTAATAACAAGCCTTTCTTTTAAGAAGGTGTAGGGCTTGAGCTGATGCAGTTCTGTGCGAACAGCATTAATTTGATGTGATCTGGAATAAGGCTAAACCATGGGACCCAATCTTTAACACACTTCTGTAGATAGTGTAGGACTAGCTAGATAGTTATTTCTTGTAGCTTGCTAATCAGCTCTTAGATAAGTTTCAATTCGTTTAGCATTGTTATCTGATACTAACTTTTACCTTATCTTGCTAATTTGAAAGTATCTTTGGTCAGATGTGGCTTGGCTTTTCAAAATAAAGTAACTGTTGCTACCAGGTAAGCTTTCAGTGAGTTGAAGCATTTTGGTTTGAAAATTGAGGGAAGAATATACAAAAGGAGGTGGGTAATATTTAGCTTCGAATTACTAAGGAGTTAACTTGTCATAAGAGGCTTTAGTGGGATTTTTAAAGGGTTTGATCCTTCATCATGCCCTGCTTTACTTTTTTTTTTTTTTTTTTTTTTCCCCCCAGTTCACTGCTGAATTGAAGCATGAATGGGAAACCTTTAGTCTGAAAGGGTAATTCTATCCGTCCTTTGGAGTTTATAAAAGAAAAAGTGATAGTTCATTTGCTGGCTAGTAAATTTTATTTGATTTTTTTTTTTCAATGCTTGAAATTAGTAAGAGCTACAATGAGAGTAAACTGTTTCTTTCCTTTGAATTACTATGCACTAAATGAAGTATCAATACAACTTTCTCTCTTTACTTAATTAAATTATTTCTCCTAGCCTTGTACTCCATCATACTGTTCTGCGTCTTTCTGTGGATTCCCTTTGTCTATTTCTATTATGAGGAGAAGGAAGAAGATGATGGCAGCACATGCTTGGTAAGTTCACTCTGGCAAATGCACAAAGCAATGAAAAGACAAATGAAAACAGGTGAAAACAAAAGCAAGAATGATTGATTGTCTAACTTGGCTACTACTGTTTATTTCCAAGTCTATTACTACAGTTCCTTTAAAATACCAAGGCAGCTCTTAACACTTAGTCTAACATAGTATATGCTAAGCACTGTGGTCTCACAAGAAATGAAACTTTAGTGAGATATGGCAATGCAGATGTTAATTACTTGAGTTCTTCCTACAAATTCCTTTGAGCCTGATTTACTATACAGGAAAAGCTGCTTGCATGAGATTTTTCTTCAAATAGAAAATGTATTTCAACAGTTTTTATAATAGAAGACAGGAAGATTATACTGATTCTGAGAGAGACACTAAATTTGATTACCTTCCTTACAGTGTTTGCATTTTTTTTAACTTGAAGTAGGCAGTAGTAATTTAGCTGTAGCTAGTACTTGTTTTTTGTAATTGTCATGGTTTAAGCTGTAAATCAGCCACACAGTTTGTTCACTCACTTCCCCCTCCTAAAAGAACTGTCATGGTTTAAGCCGTGAAACAAGCAGTTTGTTCACTCACTTCCCTCTCCTTCTCCCCCCCCAATTCCAAAAAGCGGGGTTGGGGGGGAATGGGGAGAAGAATCAAAAGAATGTAACTCCCATGGGTTGAGATAAGAACAGTCCAGTAACTAAGGTATAACACAA
>JAOEHY010039800.1:0-10446 GCA_025447955.1 Psilopsiagon aurifrons | reverse complement strand
TGAGACAACCTGCTCAGCTTCAGAGACAAATAGAAGGTACTTCTGCCCCTTTGCAGAAGGCACATGAGCATCAGGAAGTGCCACTGTGCTGAGCATACAGAAATGCTACTGTGCTTCTTGTTTGAGAACGCATCAGTATGACCTTTGACTTCTACTAAGCCCTTTCTGCTAGTGCCTGTGGGAGGAGAGCAAGGAGCAGATGGTTATTCCTTCAATCCTGTGAACTAGTTAGATGAAAATTGTATTCCTAGTAGAATCTACTGTCAAGGAAGCTTCTGGCCTGCTGAATGGCACTGCTGGGTTGGGTTTATAAAGTGCTCTCTAGATAATGATGTGTGTACTCATAATAATGAGTTTAATTCCTGTTAGAACTGACAGCTGTATGCATTTGGCTTTCTGGAGACAGATGTTCTCCTGCTTGGTTATATGAGTTGATTCCAACTGGGGAAATAGGGAAAGAAGGCAGCATGAAGCAATGTGCCGTTCATTGCTCTTTCATTTTCTCTCCCTCCCATCTTTCCTTCCCTGGGCTGTCTGCTAGGCAGGAGTCTGACCCATCACATCAGCTGCTGCAGGGAAGCCCCTTGGCCATTCCAGTTCATCCTCCTCTGCTGACTGTCAGAGTAGAGGCTCAGGGCAGGGCTCTGAACACGTCTCAACTCAGCAGCACTCAAAGCAGTGTGATGATGCTTTCTGTCTTCACATGTGAGACCAGCTGCAGACTGGCCTTGACATTTTTACAGGCAGTGCTTAATTTCAGACAGTCCCTGTATATGTTAAAGTTGTCAGCTCCACACCAAATCCCTTTTCGTGCCTCTTTCTGTGCAGCATGGTGTTCTCTTGCTCTGATTTAAGTGTTTTATGGTTCCACATGAAGGAGATAACAGCATGAGGAAAGCTGTGGGTAAAGATAAATCATCTGTAGGGGAAAATATGAACACTCTCTTTTTTGGAAAGCAGCAAGGCCACAGTGCCAAGGGACCAAAGCTCTTTCTGTATAACTGTCTGCAACAATCTGCTTAAATCTCCACTGCCTCAAATTCAAAGTGATTTCAATGTTAAACCATTTTTCAGTGCAGCTTTTGTACTAGAATAAGCAATATAAAGACGCTCTTCTAAGGAAGATGTATATTCCCACTTTTCACCTGAAATGTCCTTCATTTGTTGTTATAAACTAACTCAAATTCGTAGTTAAGTTGAAGGGAAGACTCCAACTGACTTTAAGGGAATATGAGTGAAGTTGTATGCATTGTGCTCTTCCAGGAATGCTCAACTCAACAGTCTAATTCTACTGAATTCTACTGGGTGTTCTCTCTTTTTTGCATTTCAGAAGCAGGACAGTGTTATTTTGCTGGTATAGACTTGAAGATCAGGACAAACAATTACTATAGTTGTGCCATTTCTTTGTTCAAAGGTCTATTAGTAAAATCTAGGTGAAGATAATGTCTTCAGGATAAGATATCATCAACTGTAGTTTGGTTACAACAGGGAAAATGAGAAGTCAGTCTGATTTTGATCCTCTAATGAAGTGCCACATGGCAGTGTCACACAGGACAGTTTTGTGTATTAACAAAATTCAGCAAGATTCCCGAGTCTTTGAAACATCACTCAGTTTTCTTCTTACTTTTTCTTTTTTTTCCATTTCACTCTTCATCCACGAGGAACTCCAAAGTCTGTGGCCTTTTAGAGTCTCAGTTGCACCTTCTTCCATAAGCATAAAAGTGATACATTGCCAGTTCTAGGTTTGCAGTACAGACTAATTAAATTCCTATAATAGCCGTATTTCAAACATGACCAGCTGCATCCTGGCTGTATTAATAATAGCATAGCCAGCAGGTCCAGTGAGGTGATCTTTCCCCTCTGTTCAGCACTTGTGAGTTTGCATCTGGAGTGCTGCTTCAGTTTTGGGACACCCAATGTGAGGACAGTGACAGAGCCAACAGACATAAATTGGAATATGGAAAATCCCATTTTAAATATTAAGGTATTGGTGTTTTTTTTCCAAGAGGGTGGTCAAATACGGGAATGAGTTGCCCAGGGATGCTATGTAATCTACACCTTTAGAAGTGTCAAATACTGTATTGGACACATCTCCAAGAAACCTGATCTAAGTAGACCTGCTTTGCACGGAGGGTTGGATTAAATGACCTCTTAAGGTGTCTTTCAGCCCAAATTATGATTTGATGGTTCTCGCAGGACACAGTGGATCTGCTTACTAAATAACGCCTACTTGATCCCATGAATCCACTTAACAGCTTCTTTCAACTCCATCCTGGAGTCTGATACAGGAAGAACTAGATAAAATCTTTGGTTTGAAACTCCGTAAAGAGAGAAACCCCCTTGAGCCTCTCCTTGTTTAAGTACTTAAGTTCTGATTTTCCTGGACTTCAAAGGCAGAAACACATTTCTGCCTGGAAATGTCTGTCTATGGATGCCTGAGAAAATAACTTTTCTTATCCTTGCGGATATACCAGTCATCTGAAGAGATAACAAATCACAGAGCTGCTTCCCTGAGTCTCCCCTAGGTGTATGTATTTTGTAGGACTGTGTGTGCACTCTGTCTGTGATGAATAGTAGCTTTTAGTTACTTTGCAGTGGTACTCAGGGGACTTTGTCACTGCCCCATGGTGGGGCTGACAGGCCCAAACAGTGATTGCTCTTCTTCTGGACAAGGATTTCATGGATTCTGTTCCCCATTACAAATTCTGACACACTAATACTGATGGACTGAAGTCTGAAACCCAAGCTCAACACAGTACTAAAATGACTGCAGCAGTAGGTTTTATGAAAGATATACATTACAAATACCAAATAACTGCATACCTTATGGCCAGAGGTTGCCTCCATTCTTTACTGATCCAAACAGAATTGTGAGAAGGTGCCACTCTTGTAGCAAGGCTGTGAGAGCTCAGCTCACAAGGGATATGGTTGCTTTTGTACTTCTGTATTCAGTACTTGTAAGGAAGGGCAATTGGGTGTTGTCTTCCATGCTGGAATGAAGTCGCTGAGTGCCCTGCATGTCTGGGGTCCTTGAGCTGTCTTGAAGCCAGCCTTATTCATTCCACAAAAGAGGATTTGAAAATTTGATTACTTAGGTTTTAACTTTTCCAAAAAGGTTTCTCTGTTAAAGGCTTCGGGTTGGAAATACCAAACCCCGTTGTTGCTAAGATTAAGGTATTTATTTCTTAGAAATGGCTTATAAGCAGGGACCAGCACACGGATTATAGCTTCTTCTTTAGCCAAGTGGAGCGAAGGTGCTTCAAGTAAATTGTGCTTTCAGTAGGATCAGTTTTGCATGTGATTTTAATAATGGTTTGGGGAAGGACAGGTAAAATCTAAATTTCTACATATGCAACTCCAATGGAAAAGAGCAGAAGAGCAGTACTTGCCACTAACATATTGGGGGGTTAGGCTGTTTTAAATGCAGGCAGCAAAGCCAGCTACGGTGTTTCAGTAAAAATTTAGATTGTGATTTATTTTTGCACAGTAATGAAAAAATGCTCCATGATCAGATTTATGCGTTTTGTTTTTCTGGAACAGGATTTTTTTCCCACTTTATTTCTGGATTGTTCCCCTCCTGCCCAACCAAGATTAATGTCCTAAGTAAAATAAAATCAGACTAATTAACTCAGCCTTGGGAAGATTGTAAATACCTTTCAGGAAACAGAAGATTTTTTGCCATTGCTAGACAATGACCTTAACGGTGACCTGGAAAGATCATGCTTGTGGTTTGTGAATGAAGTCAGTAACTGTGCTGTGGTACTTCTAGCCTTATTATGACATACCCGTCACAGATTGTGTCTAATTGTACATGGTGGTTTTATGGTATCTGTAGCTACTGAGCCAAGACTCAGATGTAGAATATCAGTATTCTCGCTATAGCTAAATGCTGCTGCCATGTAATAGGTTCTGTTTATCTCTCCTCCAGCTTCCAAATTGCTGTGTCTTGGGTCAGTGCCCTAAGTTCATTTTTCGTAAATCCTGACCAAAGTTATTAGCTTTCCCCTTTAAAAAACAGGATTAATTAGTTCTGCATTATCCCTCATTCTGGGAAGCATGGCCCCAGCTTTTATCATCATTGCTGGGCTGACTTGTGCTAGTTTCAGCAGGAGGAGATTGGTTGAATTACTACAGTGGGGGTTATCCGGTCTTTTGCTTAAATGAAGAGAGGAGTCTTCTGCTGATTCAGGGATTGCTTTGTCATTTTGGAAACCTCTCAAAAGGTAGAACTTTGTCTGTGGAGAATAGATCCATCCTCATTCACCCCAGCCTCAAATACATGTGTCTGGCTTGAGCTCAAGATATACTTGCAAACAGAATGTGCAATAAATAATGGATATTCATGTTGTGAGAAGTTCAAGAGTGCAGTGCTGATGCCTCAGGCAGTGTCACCATTAGGGTACTGACCTCAGTCCTATCGCCTGGTCCTCTCTGTGCCTACCAGATTCCAAACAAAACAGCCTGTTTCTGTAGTGCAAAACATCTCTTGTGGTGCCTGTACCTGGATGGAGCCTACTGTAATGGCCTCTGTCTATCCCCCTCCCCTCTGACTTTTTCAGATCACACATGATGCCAGCAAATAGCAATATTTTCACAAGGTCTTTCCACCACAAGCACTGGAATAAGATACTGCTGAGAGCAAATGTGTGGTGCTCTGCCCCATGTCTGCTTTTCAGACAGTCACCACTGCCTACAGCCACTTTCTGTCTTTGTGTACATGGTGTCAGCTGCCAGGAAAAGGACTAAAGTGCTTGGCTCCTGTCTGAATTTTGTCTTCATGCAACCCTGTGCTGCTCCCAGTTTCCAGTTTCATAACATTTTTTGCAGTGTGTTTTGTTCCTCTCTCATGCATTTGGTACTGGCAGTAAAATGGGAGTTGTTCTCGATGTTTAGCATCAAGTCCTACATATGGAAGTGATTTATCAACAAGATTACAGGCTGGAGGCCTGTGGAAATTGGACTCTGAGGTCCCATAATTCTTTGGAAAATGCCAGCCGTGGAAGGTTTTGCCTCCCAGCGGCTGTCCATTATTGATAGCCTTATTCAAATATTATGTTCAGATTGTAAACAATGACCAGTCTCTCAACTCTATACTTACAGAGGTGCAGCTAATTCAGGCCTTCATCATGACACTCACCTTTGTTCTTTCATGTCAGTCCCCTCTTCCTTTGCCCTCACAGTCTTTGTTTCTTTGAATTTATGCAAGAAAGGTGACATCTCTTCACAAAACCTTTTTCTGTTTGAAGTACTACCATAGGAAGTCATCACTAAGAGATTCTCCTGGAAGCATAGAAATGTCAGTGCCCAGAACATTCTGATGTGACAGATGAGATAGGAACTTGGTGCAGTTGCACAGTGCTATTGAATCTCCATAGCATTTACAGCTTGTGCTTGGTGGCTGAGAGAAAAGGATGGTGTAGTTCCCCTGGGACATTACTGGACCTATGTCAAGGCAAAGGAATAAAATTAGCACAAATGCCCAATGTAAGATACCCAGCCACTGGGTATTTCTTTCCAGGGAGGACTATTGGCTGCTGTAAGAGCCATGCTCAATGGGGTAGTGTGGCTGTTCTTAAGGCTGACAGCAAGGAACAAAGTGGTATTTCTGCATGTCTAACTGCCACTGTTTTCCCCTGCTTCCTCTTACCTTCTCAGCTCCACACCAGAGCTTGCTGGCCCATGAACAGAGATGATACTCGTTGCTGATAGACAGCCAGCCCACTAAGGCAGAGGTCCTTAAACTCCCCTGTGCAACATCAGAAGTCTCAGAGATGAAGTCAGCTGGAGGAGAAACAGAAACTCGAGATGTGTTTCCCATGACCCCATGAAGCTTACAGAAGCACCTGCCTAAATTTCTTTTACCTTTACTGTTTTACATCTTTTTTTATCTGCCTGTCAGGGCATTGTCTCTCTCCCTGAGAAAGTGAAGAACAGCAGGCACTGAAAAAATCAGTGTGGTTGATGATCAGTGAACTGCTTGGAGACTGCAGTCAATGGTCACAGTAAAACTGGCGGGGAGGAAGGTATGGAGACTTCTGAGACAAGTTGTTGTCTAGAAGCTGGAATAAAATGTCTGAGAAGTCATCATAAGTAAAATTTACCCCTAACTGTGCCTGCCCCTTTTTAGACTGAAATTCTTTGGTATCAAAATAGACATCACAGACTATACATAAATATTTTGGAACCAGGAAATTTAGGAGCCTACTGTGGTATAAATAAAAGAAATTCCGAGGGTCCTCAAGCAGGAAAGATTAGCAGAACTCCTATCGACTTCAGCAGGAACAAGTTTGGGCCTGGAGTTATTTGTCTCATAACTCTCCAGCAAGATTGAAAGAAGAAAGTCTGGGATTTTATTTTTGAGCTAAGATTTTATTAATGTCCAACCTGGATGTTGTTTAATCTTTAAAACAAACACCAGCGCTCAGAATACATCAACTGCTTGGATTCTGAGCTCTGTGTTACTCTTATTCTTGGACAGGCAAATTACAATGAGAATAATCATTGTCAGAATACTAATGTTATGTAAACTAATGTAGAAATATTTATTCAATGGAATGCAATTACCAGCAATACACTATTTTCTGAACAGTATGACTGTAATCCAATTTAGGCTGTTTAACCCCTGGTGATTTGTTTCCTTTTGTGTTGTGATAGGCTGAAAACAGGCAGGATTGCTGGGGGCAGCAAAAGGGAGAGTAAGGGGAAATAGCACCACATGTAATCTGAGATCTTAATGACTTTACTAAATCTACATAACCACAGGGCTGTTCATCATGGCTGTGCTGCTAATTGAATTTTAAAATAAGGATAGATCCTACACTCACTTTCTCCCAGCATCATTTCATTTTCTGATGAATGCTTAGGCACCAGTTTAAGGAAATCTCTTATGGCTTTAACCTGAAGTTACATTAGGACCTTGGATTTCATACTAGACAGGGTACTCAGATACACAGTAGCAAGTGACAAAGAGGGTGTACAAGGTGACTTTCTTGCGCTTCTCTTTCAGAAGTTTTCTTGACTGGAGGAGTTGCAGCAGGATCCCATGGGTAGAGGACAGCTTCTCTCCTTCAGAGAGAAGAGAACCATGGGAAGCACAGAGCATGGGAATCTTGCTGCAAGCACTTTGTGAAGGCGAGAAACCTTCAGCTAGATCCTGGTACATTCATTAGCACAGAGGAGTCCCCCTGAAACTAGCACAGTTTCTGTGCTGCTGAAACTAGCACAGGGTAAAAGTCTTGAGGTCTGGTCTTTAAATAAAAGAAGTGCTAGGGTAATCTGCTTTAAGTGCATATTTTGTAAGCACACAGAAATAAGTGGAGAAGCCTTTAGTGTCTGTCTGGTGCAGAGTTCTCTAATGGTGATGGCAATTCTGACAACGAGCTGAGTGCACATATAGACTGGATCCTGAAGGGTGGAGCTGGACCAGTAAGGGGAACTGAGGGTCTGGAGTATTTTGTTACTCCCCAAACACTAGGAAAAAGAGTTGAGGAATGAGGATAACCATCACTTGCCGGAGGATGGGCCTATTTTCCCCAAAATTACACACAGCTCTGATGTTCAGGTTGGAAGAGCCTAAGGAACAGCTATTCATGCCTTTTGGTAGTGCCACATCATCCCCCCACCTACAGTGAAATTAGGCCCTTTAGTTACAAGACCCAGAAGGGCCAGGGATGCAAGGTTTCATTGCAGTGGTAAGTCAGTATGGAACAGGCTAGGACACGTACACTACATGCCAACCCTGCTTATCTGCACAGGACAGGGTTCTGTGTGAATTTTCAGCTCTGCCTACGTGATCATCATAGTGAAGGACAACAAATAAAGTGTGAGGAGTGAGATAGGATGGAGGCTTAGTTAATGGTTTTAGACATGCATTTCTTGAAGGTCTGGTGATAATACCAACATTTCATTGCTTGTTTGTTTCTGTGCAGAAGAATGTTTCACTTCCTGGCAGGCTTAGAAAGGCTGGGTTCTGGTGTACCCCAGGTGTTACCTTAGCAAATGAGTTATGCTTTACATTCCCTATGCCTTACCCCTGCCTGAGAGATGATGCCAGTTCTTGAAGGCTCACTGGTATAACCTCTCATAGCTGTGGAAGCCCTAGCTCCCTAGCAACTGATTTGAGAGTTTGGTATTATTGATGATGTGCATTGCAGCAGAGACCAGAGGCCCCAGCTTTACTGTGGTTAGCACAGTTGAAGTGCGGTGCAAGAAAACTATTTGTGGTCAGAGGAATGTATGACTAAATACATGGCTATCCAAAGGTAATTTCCCCATGACAGGAAACCTTCAAGCAGCAATCATTGCAACTGCTTCCAGACTACAAAATGCAGAAAAACAGTTCTCTCAAGAGAAATGGGACCTGGATGGGAACCTGAGTAAGATTTCCAGCTTTAGGGAATTTGCACTTTTATTCAAGTCTTTTGTTTAATGTAAGCACCTATATTATGGAAAAGATGGCAGCTAGGGCTTGCCCACAGATGCTATCTGTTTGTCTATATTTTTGCAGTGGTAAGAGAGAAGCAGAAATACAATTAAAAGAACCAGGAAGAGTGTTACAGTTGGGGCAGAGTGGTCTTAATTCCCAGGGATTCTGCACGTGAGAGAATTGCCAAATCAAACCCTCAGTATTTTCAGCAGTCATTCAGCCATGAGAGCGTAAGCTGTGAGTGAAAAGCACAGACTGCCGCTATTATTCCTTCAAGTCCCAGTTGAGCTGTTTGTTTCTTCACTTTTAATTTTTAATATAATTTGTCTTGTATGTTTGCATGAAGTATCCTTCCCCAGTCATTTACCACGAGTGCTGCAGGGACTCCTGACAGTGCAATGAGGGCTCGCCACATCAGTGAGCTAAGGAAGAAGTCAGTTGTGTTTCTTACAACAGTCCTTACTTAGGCCGAATTAGATGTAAAGTACATGCCGCTAGGGGCTTTGTACAAGACATCTGTAATAGCAGAAACATCTGCACAGCAGAGTTTCAGGATGACAAATTTTCTCTCTCTCTGGACTAGCTCTGTTCTCAAAGCTGGATTCTCTATGCTGACTTCCATAGTCCATGTTATTTACACTGGTGTAAATGAAAGGAGAATCAGAGTCTTTCTTTCTTCTGCTGGGAGGAAGTTATCTAGCATGCGGCTGCAAAGCCAGCCTTCCTGCACACTGCCCTACCACCTCCCATTGAAATTGCCATTCCCAATGAGCAGTCTGCTCAGCTTTGAACAAATTAAAACATAAAGCCTCTGTGAAAAGCCAGACCCTCTTTACACTTCTCATACCACTGAGCTTTGAAAGGATGATGTTTAACAGTGAAGCCGAGTGTCAGTTTCTATTCAATATATAAGAACTCTGAAATGAATCATGGTTTCATCTGAGCCACCTTCATCATTCCTGCAGTTCGATGCTATGGCTTTCACTCAGTGAAGATTCAGTGCACAAAGTTTGAGGTAATGTTTTTGGCTATGAAGAGAAGGCCAGGATCAAGACTGGGAAGAATTAGCTCCCCTAGTGCATACTGATCCTCAATGGCTGCAATTTCTTCTTGTCTTGACATGCTTTTCCCTATTTCAGCTAAGAAAGCATTGTCCTTTACTCAGTACTTAATACGCAAGTATACTGATTTCATTAGATTTCTTCCTCTTGTTCCACTCATTCTGAAGTTTGATCCTGACCTTTGGCTGTAAGACAGAGATGGGTGAAAGCCATCTAGCATCTTTCATATGTTCGTGTTATCAGTTATCTGACTACAAGAGCTTGTTCCTTGTGTTGCAACCATCTTTAGCCTGGATGACTTGAGAATGCATCCTGTAGTGGCTGACGGTGCTTCATTCTTTGCTGCCGCTATATAATTTTTGTCACCTGGAGCTCTTGAACAGAATTGCCATTAAATGAGCAGTAACAGATTACTGTATGCAAGGGAAGAGGCCCTTCAGGATTTGAAAAGTTAGGATTATTTTGTATTTTTATATTTTCATACAAGAAAGGGGAGTTCAGGAGGATTTGCCCCCCAGTAACTCCCTGTTATTATCCAGCCTGCATTCACCTCTTTGGAAAGTGCCTAGAATAATACCAATGAGACCTACCATACACAGACTTGTCTAATAACCACCCAAGAGTGTCACCTAGGGTATGGTATGGTCAATGGTGGGTTTGCAGAGGAGCAAGGAATTTGCTTGAGAACAAGCCTACAGTGCACCTTCACATCTTGCCTAGCCATAGGAATAAGAATTTCGTTTGTTGTCGTTATTCAAAGCACATAATTATTCTCTTCCTACTTGTCTTTATTTATTTGCTATAGTCATGTGTTGTTGCTCATCACTGCTAATGACCAGACATTATTTAGGGTCCTTTCTGACAGTTGAAAAACCTGAACTGTAGAAGAATGATAGGATCATAGAATCATTTAGGTTGGAATAGACCTTTAAGTTCATCGAGTCCAGTTGGTAACATAAC
>JAOEHY010039799.1:25883-49552 GCA_025447955.1 Psilopsiagon aurifrons | reverse complement strand
TGGGTCAGGTGTCCTGTCTCTGCTTCCTCCCGGCTTCCCCTCCTCCCTGGCAGAGCATGAGAATCAGAAAGTCCTTGATCAGAGTAAACATTACTGAGCAGCAACTGAAAACATCGGTGTTATCAGCGCTGTTCCCAGGGCGAAAGTCAAAACCACAGCACTGCACCAGCTACTAAGAAGGAGAAAAATTACTGCTACTGCTGAACCCAGGGCATTCACTAATGTTTTTTCTGTCTCAAAAAGCACTGTTCATAGTGGATCTCATTTCAGTTTTTGGCTGAAGATATATTCCTTCAAAAAATAATCCACAGAACAGTGGAAGGTGGCGGGGTTTTTTTTACATTTTTCTGGATTTGAAGTTGCCCAATATGTAGGCATTTGCGGTAGATAGATTGATAGCTGGGGATTTCATTTGAACAGCTCTAGTTTACTCGCAGGCATAGTCTGTTGAAAATTGCCCAGTTGACGTTAAAAATGTCATTGAAAATATCAGTAGGAAATCTTAAACTGGGTTTCTCAGTGTCAATTAGCTTTTTGCATGAAGATTCTGCGGTGAATGTTGGTGGTGACCGATATCTAAAATACATGGATGTCACAGAACTGTTGAATGAGCTCCTGATAGCATCCAATCAGTCCTGTGGGTAAGGTGGTGTCCTGGAGTTTGGGAAATTTACATTGCAGTCATTCTCCACAGCACACTTTTTCTGCATGACATTAGTCTAACGATTTTGTGCCTGAGTGCCTCCATTTTGTAAATTTGTGGGTAGACTCCTTAAACTAAGGCTGCATGATTTCTCAGGTGCTGTGTGATTCTTTCAGGATGGATTGCTAGCATCAGTATGGAGGCTATAACATACATAAGAATAAAATATGCATGCATCCAAAATGAGGCTTTTTTGTGTTACAGAATTGCGAAGGATCCTGTTATGGAAGAAGAGCAAATTTGCCATGTTTCATAAATACAGGTTCATCAGTAATTATGATTGGAAGGAAAATGTGAACTGTATACCTGGAGGATAAATTTCATTGACAAAGTGATGTGGCCTTAGTACAAATTGAATGTTATACCAACAGCAAGAAAATAGCACATGTTTTGCCACTAGTACTACTGGTGTTTCAACTGATGACAGGGAGCTGGCCTTTTATTTTATGCTAAATTACAGATTTGTTATTATGAACACATGGTGAAGTAGCAGGAAGCATTTCCCTTTAATGACTGTCCTGGTCTCTGTTTTAATAGGAAGCGTGGATAATTTCTGTAGTGTAGGCATGTGAGAGGGACTTCTATGCATATTCCAAGATATTTAAAACTAACCAGATGTTCAGCACAAACTTTCTTCATGCCTGCGAGTAGTGAGATTTCTCCATTTTCAAATATAACTCCTGTTTGGTTACGTGTTACATATTGCTTGAGTAGTTTATAGCTCCTCTGTCAAGAGCATAGATAGAAAGAATCTGATGTGTTTTGTTACCTGGATTAAAGTCAGTATTTCTGATTTAATTTAACAAACTGCATTCTGGGGTTGGGTATTTTTCAAAATAAAAAATATAAGAATTCTGCCTCCATAATTGCCTGTACTCGTTCTGGAAGATAAAGGGAACCTGAGTAGACTTTAAACAGCAGCAAGAAAGGTCCCAGGAACTAGCAGGAGTACAAAGAGGAAAGGTGAAGTTCAGCTGCTGTAGCAGTGAACTACAGTCACTGCTGTAGCAGTGAACTAATTTAACAGGGCTTTTGGCAGTGGAAAAGCTATCAGCTCTCTAAAACATTACTTGGGTTATCTACATTTTACAGCTTTGATGCCATTATCAAATGATATGTTACTCAGCTTCCTTTAGTAACAACAGTGTATGTTCTTCTACTAATGGCAAGTTTAGCACTGGAGGTTTTAATCGTCTAAAACACTGCAGTCTGGTGTCTTTCCCTGCAGGGTGATTAATAGCAGATCTGCCCTCAGTTAGATTCCCCTAATGGTACAATTTGATTTGAACCGAATACGGCCACAGGATTGCATTCCTAAGCTGGACCATGCGACCTAGAGTTTGTACTCTCCTTACACTGGCTGCAGGAGGACAAATACCTGATTAAGCGTAAAGCCTGCTGTTACAGAGCTAATCCACTGACATTTTTGGAATGTGTACAGTTTGGCCAAGTTTATGTTGGATCAGCACTTTGCTTTGAGTAGCCATGCTGCTTTTGATCTGGTAGGAGGAGCTCTCAAGTTGGATTTACTGCTGCATCAAACTGTGGCCTCAGGCACCAGTTTTGCACTGCTTTACAAGCAGCTGAATTAGCAGGGAATCCAGGAGTTAAAAATGGGGGGGGGGGGTATTTACGCAGTAATTTCTAGCTTTCAGTCTTAAGGGCATGATAGACTTTAAGGAAGTGACAGAAGCAAAGGTTTGTACAGTGAATGAGGCTCCATGCGTCCTCAGTTACACAGAGCCTCTGAGGATCTGCAAGAAGCAGTAAATAACCTTTTTCAGCAAACAGATGTAGCAGATAGTTCGGTGGCAGGTAAAATAAGAGCAGTTGTGACTATGTAGAGAACAACACAATAGACTGAAACCTTTTCTTTGTCAGAATTGCACGTAACCTGGAAAATATTAATAGTATTAATATAAATTAATATAATTTACATTTAATATTAAATGTTCATAATAGTGAGTACCTTACCAAAAAGTGTTTTGAACATGGGTTTGATATATTGCTGTAGACAACCCACATGTATCCAACCCTAGAAAAATGCTGTAATCCAAAAACGAGGGCTCGAAGCTCTTGCCAGTGAAACCAGTGTGCTTTCTGTGTGTAGGGGATGAACTACCCAGATTCTGTGAGGTGCTTAGGCACCACCACTGAAAATAGGAATGCTGAGAATAATGCTGAGTGCCTTTCTTACAACAGGATTCGTAATACTCGATTTCTGAAGCTGTCTTGTGGATATTGCAAAATTCACTATGTAGCTTTTATGAAGTGGATTTTTCAACCACAGGTTGTGGAACATACTTAAGGGCATTCATTCTTCCTTTCCTGAGTGCCTTCAGTTGAATTAAGAAAAATTAAACCACATCTTTTGCTCCTTTCTTAAAGCCCTTGACTTCACTTATGTTGCTGTAAAAATTGTAAGTCTGTGAGCAGTTTGTGAATTGCTTCAAAAGTTTTGCTGAGTCTCATCTGACATGGAAGTTTGGGGAAGGTGGAGTGGGCTCCTCCCTTGCCTCTCACTCCAGGTTCCCATTTGATTTGCTAGCTGCTAGCTGCTGCCTTTGTGATACCTGCCTGGCTATCAGACCTAAGGGTGGAGCCTTTGAAAGGAGAATGTAGGAAGATACTCCACCACTTAAATCTCTGCTGGGTGATGGGTGTCTTGGGATGTAGACCAGCACCTTTAGTTTTATGGTACCAATGACATTTCTCGTGAGGCTCTTTTAGAGTCTGACAGACTTCACTGCTGGGAAGCTTCCTAAAGCATGTATTATTTTCTTCTTTTCCCCTAGTTTCATCCTATTACAGATCCAAATTTTATCTCATAATAAAGCATAATGCAGAGTTAACATCAAATCTAGCTAAATTGCTCTTTTTCCCACCGTTTTTCTTCTTAATTATCACAATCTCAGTACCATGAAGTTGCATTCTGTCATGAAATTTACAGCCCCATGTTTCAGAGGATTGCTGTTGACAGAAGAAGCACATTTAGCAAGAACAGAAAGCAGCATGCTACTAGCATCATGTAGATTAGAAATTTGTTGTCCTAGTTTCTCATCCTGCAGCTAGCTCCATATGGGCAGCTCTAATGCATTTTGATTTAGTGAATTGTAACAAATGCTGAATTCTGATTTCTGTAACCACTGTGTCAGGAGTCTTAACAGGCTTCTTGTTGGTGTGAATGCTGCTGTATCCATGTGAATGCACACAACGGTGAGCTGGAGAAGCTGTTGTACATCTTCACGAAACCTGAGAGCCAGTGTTCAGCAGTTAGGTTTAAAGGCTCTGATGTGAACCCATGGGCTCCTAGAGTTTAACCTCACATCTTGCCAAATTCACCATCTGAAGTCACACTTGTAAATTAAATCTTTTCAGTGGACTAGTTTGGATAGAGCATGTTTATAAATCCTTTGTCTTATCTGGATCAGGTATATATACCTCAGTGAAGTGGCATAATGAATATTTACTTAGGAAGCAGATTTAGCCAGTTAACTTTATTGAATATATTGTAAGAAAATCAATCCAGCTTTATATATGAAGCAAAACCCCCAAGAGTGTTTTGTCATTTCAATTAATTTGCTTTGTTATTTTGTGTGAGATTTTTTAGCCCGCATTTAAAAAAATCGGTTAAGTGGCTCTTGTATTGAGAACATACTGTTGGTGCCTTTACAGAATTTGTGGTGCTCTGTAAGCTAATTCAGGAGGGCAGCAGGTTGGGAGCAATGAACTGCGCTGTATGTTGTGTAGCCAAAACACTGCAGTAGTTGTCAGTTCCATTGCTCCATCAAGATCTTGTATTTTAAAGGACACAGTGGATGAGGAATTTTTTTGTCTGTATGGATTCCATGGGGGAGGTCAGAAGGAGCTGGATCTTTCAGCAGTGAAGAAAGGAGAGGGAAGAAAATCATGGCAGTTCCTAATGGTAGCACTCTGCGTGGGATATTCTGTCCCTTTTAGGAGGCAGCAAGAAAGATTCCTTGGTTGTCAGTCACCACAGTTCTCGGGGTTTCAGGTGAGATGCTTGAAGCCTGTGCTTGCTAGAGAGTGAGTCTCTTGAATAGCAGGAAAACTTCTGGGACTAAAGAACTCAAGTACAGTCCCTAGAATCACCTCCTGTGCCAGCCTCTTTAGCGCCCAACAGAAGGAGAGTATTTCTTCCAGGTGTATCAATGAAATGCAAAATTGTGGACAGAGTTAAGCTTCCTTATTCCCAGTTTTCAGCCCAGGTTTTCTGCTGTCCTTTGCAGGCACAGAGAAGTTAGGTTTACACCAGAGAGTGGTGGCTCCCTTCTTGTGGCTTTCTGCAGCACCAAGACAATGTTCTGCGGTGACAGACTCCAGCACTTGCTTGCAGCTCAGCACACAGCCAAGGTGTTGGCTGAGGCAGGACTGCACTTTCTGCTCTTCCCTGCAGTCATCCAAGTGGGTGAAACCCCAATGCGCTGTCCTTTTGGAAGTCATTGCAGAGGCCGAGACTGCTGTGGATAGGTTTGGTGTGTTTTGCTGAGCCTTAGAAAGTGTAGGTTTTGTTCATTACCAAAAAAGATTACCTTGGTATGTATACAAAAGACAAAGCAGGGTATGGCTGGCTGAGGATGATCCCCAGGAAATACGCAGGTAGTAGAAGCCCAGTGTGATGTCTTGTCTCTGCTCTTTAATCTTGTGTCTCCTCACACCAGTAGCGTAGTAATTGTGAGGATTTTCAGGTTGCTAATGAAGCAGAGGTATTTTTTACAGCACTGGAAGTGAGACAGCACTTCAGCTGTTAAGTAGGAATTTCACAAACCTCAATCAATTATAACCAAATTGTTGGATTTAACAATTTTCTCCTGTATCTGTGAGTGGCTGTTACAGCTGTGTGTTACTTTTGACATTGCAACAATCTTTTCTCAGCAGTAGAAGCAGCTTGAACACAGCGTTTTCTTCCTCTTACAAGATTAGGAATTCCCCTTCGCACATTATACCTGGATCCTTTTGTATATTGCTAGCGGTGGCATAGAAGGGGATAGCAAATAGTAATAGGTGGAGAGTTACTGCACTTAGCTTCTGGCTAAAGATAGATGCCTTTGCGCTGACTTGGTGAGTGATTACCAGATAGTTTGGCACCAGGCTGGTGCCGCACTTAATTGTGACTGATTCATTGAGCTGAAATATGTCACTAATTTAATTCAGCTATTTCATTAATCTGATTGAATTGCATCCAGCTGTTAGAGGTGTATGAAAGAAAGGCACCTGACACACGAGGCAAGAGCAGTAACCTCTGCATTAAATTATAAAACAGTCATTAGGACATCTAATGCTGAAATTGAATTGCTCCATAGAAATTTGGTTTCCAAGCACAATAGTAATTAGCTGTAAGCTTGATGAATGTCAAGAATTAATTAAAACATTTCAGTGGCCTGTGTGGGTTTTAAATATTGTCATTATTGCCCCAATATTTTCAGTTCTTACACTAATTGCTTTCTAGAGAGCATGAATAGAATTATCTTCTGGAGTGACTGAGGGTATAA
Source organism: Psilopsiagon aurifrons (assembly GCA_025447955.1). Classification (NCBI taxonomy): domain Eukaryota; kingdom Metazoa; phylum Chordata; class Aves; order Psittaciformes; family Psittacidae; genus Psilopsiagon; species Psilopsiagon aurifrons. Next base: position 43,336 of record JAOEHY010039799.1, on the reverse strand, counting down.
ATGGTTTATTACATCATCAAAAATGGACCTCCTTGCCTCTGGAATTCCCTTTTTTTCCCTAAAATTTATCTACTGTTTTTCTTTCTACTTTTGTGCATGCATTACAAATAGAAAGATAAGATCAGTGATTTTAGACCCAGACTTTATCTTGACAGCACTTGTAGTTTTTGTTTCCTAGCTGTACCCTGGAGGCCAGCAAGCCATTGTTGCCTGCTTTCATTTTGGCAACAGGAAAATAGCTCCAGCTCCATCAAATAAATTTTTTGTTTTAATTAAATAGGATGTGAGCCAAAATCTGTGATTGTTTTGTCCTGTTAATGAAAGGCCTGCAACAGTTTAAACATTGCGTACATGAAACATCCACAAGATAAAAAACATGCTGGAAAATTACAAATTGAAATGGAATTCATAATCAAAGTCAGCTTTTGGTTGTTTCTTGAATATGATCTTAATATAAAAATAGCTAAATTTTTGGTGTGGGAATTGCAGATGCAGAGTGCAGACTGCTCATATTCCTTGTCTCTGATGGGTATCTCCACATGTTCGGCTACATAGTAAGGATGAATGTCCAACATGCCGTGTTACAGGCTGCAGACATATGTATGACAAATACATGAGGTGACACAACAGGGGAAGAGCTTTAACACTTGGAGGGCTCTTAAGGAGTCTCCTCTGTGTGTCGAGCAGTGCCAGAAACACAAACTCCCAGGCTACAGCTTGATGCCATGCCTTGCTGCTTGCTTCGTGTGCAATCACATGTGACAGTGCTCTGTGCCTCTTCCTTGGGACTGCAGAGGGATGAGGAGGGGGATGTTTCACCATGTATCTGTGAGATGTAGGTGGTGCCTGAGAGGCTCCCGAGGTGGGGAGAATTGAATGGATCTTTTACAGTGCCGTGTTATTGACTTGTCATCTGCATAGATGCCTGCCTGAGCTCAGCAGAGCTGTTTTCCGTAGCAGTCAGTTTGGATCTTAGTGGATCAGATTCAGGACTTTTTGTGGAAGGTTGGGTTAGTGTTTGCTGACAGAAGTAAGATTGTGCTTGGGTTGTTTTTTTCCTGAGGAGGTTAGATGGTTACTGTGTGATAATAGAATTGTGATGGCTCAGAAGTCAAGAAAACGCTTGATCATTATCCCTTCTTTCAAAGCTTTAGTAATTATGCAATAACCTTTCCCATAGTGAGAAATGCATTCAGTATTGTACTTCTTAAAATAAACTATTTTTGGCTAGTATTCTCAATGCTGATTGCCTAAATATTCTAATATTCTCAATGCTGATAACACATATCCTGAAGAAAATGGTTATTTGGATTTGACAGTACTCAGTTCCAGGTTACTGCCTCTCCCACCCCCAGTTTTCCTGCCCAGGGATAAAACATTTCACTGTAGTCCATGAAACAAGTGGCAATAAACGTGTGTTAATATTCATATAAGTCACTTCTTTTTACAAAGGTGTGGTCTGTTTAATGCCTGGAGAAGTTGCATGTGGTCAAGATACACAATTCCTTTTGTGTATGGATATGTCATTGGAAGAGCATGATGTGGAAGCTCAGAGCAACCACATACTTGAGAAAGCAGATCTGGGGGTTTGTTTCAGACAATGACAGTAGTTCATGGTTGATCTGTTTCAGTGCTGTATCTTCAAAGGGGCAGTGGATCGCCCAGCTTTTGTGCCTGTTTAGAACACTGAGCCCACTGAAATTGGTGGGTGAGCCCACTGAAATTGGTGGGAAATCAGGCAGATGTTAAGGATAGGCAAGTGGTTTGTATTAAACAAAATAAAGGTAGAAGAAAATCCATAAAATGCCTCTCTCGACAGTACATCTGACTCTTTCTTTCTCCCTGTTATTTTATGCAGTGCCGGTCCTAAAGGAGATAACATTTATGAATGGAGATCTACTATTCTTGGACCTCCAGGTTCTGTATATGAAGGAGGTGTTTTTTTCCTGGATATCACATTTTCATCTGACTATCCATTCAAGCCACCAAAGGTAAGGGTAAGGTTTTTATTGTGTTTATCATATTTTCACTTGTGAGAATGTAACATGCAATGAGTGAGTACTCATTGCCTTCTGATTATTCAATTTCTTTATGTTTTTTTGAAAACCTCAAGGTTCAAAAACTTTGCTTGTAGTTTCAGAAAAATCCAGTGTCTATTTTATTTCCTGATTACCACAGTCAACACTGATTTCCAAGCTTTACCAGGTGATAAATGAGATGATAATTCTGATCAAGAGTTAAGATTCAAGGAATTCTAATAGAAGACAGAGCAACAACTTCTTATGTTTCCTTGCTCTCATTTCAGCTACTAAAATATATGTGTAATAAGCTTTTTCTGTTATGAACCATATTCTGTATTATATATTCTCACTAAAAATACATATTATTATTTTTAACAAAATAACAGAAAGCTAATATAAATTTAGATAGACAACTGGAGTGTAGTACTGTGACTTCAAATCGGGTAAATTACTCTGATGATTTCCATTATTGTAAAATGTCAATGTATTTACTAGAGATAAGAGCAGCAACCTTGTTTGATAGTATTTTTTAAGCAAGAACTCTTTTTATTAAATTAAACTAGTCTTGACTTAAACTAAAATTTCATTTCCTTGTTCAGAAATAGTTTGGACACTTAAGAAATTACAGTTTACTAGTGGATATCAAAGAAGTTAAAGTTTGTTCCCTTCAACCCTTCCTTAATGTCAAAGTATAACCTGTCACCAGGTCACTAGGAAGGACACTGCTGGCATTGGCACAGGCTAAATACATTCTAACACACATTTCTACAATTTATGGCTCTTGTGGCTACAATGCTGTTGTTACAAGTGAAATACCGCTTTTCATTCCCAGAAGGATTACAGCATGAAGAATAATATATTCCCTATGTATTTCACACTTCCCTGAAATCCACAAAACTTAATATTCACTGAGTTAATATTGTTATAATGAAGTGATGCAGAGTTTTAGACAAATTCCTTATGAAAAATCTCATAGGTAGGGGTTTCTTTAGAGCATGATCTTTTTTTTTTTAATTTCCAGTAGTTTCAGAAAACATCATGGATTTTTCCCCTCCTGCATCAGTATGAAAAGGAAAATATTCCTCATCTTGTGCATTATGTAATTAAAGCAATTAAATATTTCTAACTTATTATTTGTGCAGAATAATGCTTACATGCTCTACTGATACTAGTCTGAAATAATTTAAAAACAAAGGTGATGGTAGTGTGAGGACATTGTTTTGGTGGTATATTTTGTCCTGCCTAATGAAGGGTGAGGCAAAGATTTCATTGCTAATTTGAACAAGAATAACACAAAATTCCAATTTGAAATATTAGTTTTCATGGTCTGTATTTAGGCTTTTGAAAGCAAGGAAAGCATCAACTAATACTGCAGATGCAGTCATCCTCTGTCTAATTCTTCACCTTGAGAAACCACAGTAAAGTTACACTTGTGATTAGATTGGTTTTGACGTGCAGCATATTCATTAAGCTGTGTACAGTACTACAGAGTAGGTCCTAATTTTTGTGGGTACCACACAGAAGGTCTGTGTGAAAGCAGTTTATGCACCAATGATCTCCATGGCAGGTTCTTTAAAGGTAGCCATGACTACAGTAAATACACTTCTGTTAAATAATTGTATTTTAGAGAGCAAGCAGAGAGGAGCTGCCTCTGTGGAAGCTCTGATGAACTGAGAGCACCCCAGGCACTGCTGCTGCTCAGAGAAAAGGGGCAGCATCATTGGGCGGCACTGACTGACTTCTTTCTGTCTCTTATACTGTGATTCTAGGTTACTTTCCGTACCAGAATTTATCACTGCAACATCAACAGTCAGGGAGTCATCTGTCTGGATATCCTGAAAGACAATTGGAGCCCTGCTTTGACTATTTCTAAGGTTCTGCTGTCTATTTGTTCTCTTCTGACAGACTGCAACCCAGGTAAGGAGCTGATATTTCATTGAGGATCCACTCTTAGTCATTTGACTTAGTTGCCATGGAATATAATTTGTATATTTGATTGTACACAGATTAAATAAAACCTAATATTTTAGAAACTGGGGATGAAACCCTCCTGCTCAGATGTGGTCTGACATTTAGTGACACTTTTCACTCCTGTGGTGCAACAGAAAGTACATAATATTAAGCCGTTCTTTTCCCAAGCTATGGTGGAGAAACTAAGCTGATGTCACAGAAGTTCTCTGTTATAGGAGCTCCAGCGAGTGGTCTGTCCAGGAAAGGAATAAAGTTCTCTTGAGTGAGAAACTCAGAAATCCTGCAGGTTGGAAAGGGTCCTCAGGAAGTCCCTTCTTGAAGATGAAAAGTGAAATGCTTAATCTTGCAAATGTGAGAGGGACAATGTTCAGGGAGAGTTCCTTGTTCCTGTTGAGAGGGGAGGAACTCCACTGGAAGCAGTACCATTTCTCAGCAACTGTGTGACCACACTGTCATTGTCAATGAATGCTAATTGCCTGTCATCAGGGCAGCAACTGAGCAATGGTGCTAGGATGGGGGCTCTTTTACAGAACGCTGGCAGCAATCAGGGAGAGATGGATTAGCCTCTGTGATACAAAAGTTCCATAACTCTTGAAGCAAACAGGATCTCCTCAGTGTGTCCCCTGCAGTTCAAATACCCTGATGTACACCAGTCTTATGACCTGAAATGTGCCAGGCTGTGCTCACTGAATGTCCTCTGCACAGAGCAGCCCTTCCAGAGGATTGAAAGCAGGGCCCCTGGCTGTGGCAGGATTCATTCATATGCAAATAGCCACCACAGATATTCCTGTTTTCTTTTTCTGTTCATTGTGCTCTGTGTGCTTTCTCTTGTATGATAAGAGCCCCCCTGTATCTCACAGCATTTTTTGGCCTAGCAACGACTATATTATTAAATAGATTCTGTATTTTAAATCATGTGTTCAGTTTTGTGTTCTCCTTCCTTTTGCAGCTGACCCTCTGGTTGGAAGCATAGCCACTCAGTACCTGACCAACAGAGCAGAACATGACAGGATAGCCAGACAGTGGACCAAGAGATATGCAACATAAATGACAAACTACTTGTGCAGTGTGAAGGTGCAGAAGGCAACTTTGCAGTGTGCAACAAATCTTTATAGCCTTTACAATACGGACTTCTGTGTATATGTTATACTGATTCTACTCTGCTTTTATCCTTTTGAAGACTGGGATACTGCCCCCAAAAAAGGTAAATGCGATTAAGAGTAGAAATTTGTAGCTGTAGATTAGTTATGTTTAAAATGCCTACTTGCAAGTCTTGCTTCTTTGGGATATCAAAATGTATTTTGTGATGTACTAAGGATACTGTTCCTGAAGTCAACCAAATATTATAGTGCATTTTAGCCTAATTCATTATCTGTATGAAGTTATTAAAGGTAGCTGTAGATTACTAGGAATTATGTCATTTGTATTAAACCCAGATCTATTTCCAATATGTGGTACATGCTGTTGTGAAAACTGTTTTAACTTTTACCTTTGTCAGTTTGTAATGAAAGGATTTCCTTTTTCCCTTTGTAGCTCAGAGAGCACCCAGTGTATCATCTCAAACACAATAAACATGTTCCCCAAGGAGTAGTTTCTTTGTTTTCCTATTTTAAGTTAATATTTGAATAAATTTAATTATGGTAACAAGGCAGGGCCAATGTATCACAGATCCCTGTGGATAATCTTTAAATTAATATACATAAGCAAAGGCTTGCTATTAAATGTTTAATGCACACCTGTGGATTGTTTTAAGTTTTCCCTGTTGTTTTTTTTTCTAACAGAACAAATGTCCTTTCTACAGTTTCCTTAAATTTAATGCTGTTGGGCTCTTTCTGAAGTTGGAGTGAGAGCATTGCATATGCTTACTCCAGAAGCTCATGTAGCTGGTTGCTTCAGGGCCAGTCCTGCTGTCCTAACAGACTGCCTAAATCTTGCTACCATTTTTCTTTTGCAGGACAAGGGCCAAGTTAGGGATAGTCTGGTGCTTTTGTTTCTGAGTAAAGCAAGTTGGACTTGCTGATCTAGAGAACTGCAGTTACCCATTGAAAGTGGTCTTCCAAAGCATGATTGAACACTCTTATCATCTGTCCAGAAAAGAGTAGAATAAACTTAATCAGGTTTTTATGACAGTTGTGGGGGGAATGAACCTTTGTTAGTGAAAATATAATCTGTAAAACTTTTAGACTACTTTTCCCCCCTTTGCTTTCTGGCTTGGAAGTTTTGTAACATCTGTAAGTAACAAAAATACAGATTTATAGTACATACAGTTTAAAAAGTAGAGTCACTAATAGTTTTATAATTTAAGCTTTTATAGGTTGCCAGTCACAATATTGATTATTAAAAAAAAGAGACTTGATCCCTTTAAATGATTTTTAAGATTACACTTCATTTAAACTTTACAATCTCCCTTACTGCCTGGTGTTTTTGGAGATAATGTAGCACTTCCATCAGTAAGATGCTCTGCTCATTTAAACCGAATGTTAATTTTAAATACTAAAGCAATAGAAAAAACATTAAAGATTTAGGTCTAAAGTTAGCCATCACTATATAGGTCCCAGGTTTTTGTATCACATAAGCTTTGACCATAAATTGTCCACCCTACTTTAAATATTTCTACAGATTCCTGAAGATGGCTTGAAGAACTGTGTATCCCAAATATCGCAACCTAGAAGCCAGTCTCTTTTGGTAGCTACAAGATAGCTTTAGAGTTCAGGTTATAAAGTGCAAAAGGGAATGAGAAACAGGGGATCTGGCAGGTGGATATGCCTAAATCAGGTAACAGACTAATGCCAGGAGATGAAGTGCTGGAAATCACTGCTGAAGGTGACCAGAGTTTCTCATTATGTCATTGGACGTGTGAGAAATAGCACAGATTGGCAAAGAAACAAGGGGCTATCACATCCGGGCTGGACACCTAACGTCTGCTCGCTGCTGACCATGAGCACACCCATGGGTGACACGGTGCTCATACACCACTCCAGTGACTTTCCAGTGAGGAGCAAACTATGTATTTCACACGTTGACTGTGTTGCCTACAGAATTTACAGGTATTTATATCATAAAATATTATGGTATACAAATACAGGTTTTAATCCTAATTTTAATGTATTTTGGTTTTGTATTGTACCTACAACTTCAGATACCTAGGTGTACAAGTGGGATGCCTTGTTAGTGTTGCCCCATCTTGCCTTCCTTGCAATTGGATCCTTTACACTGAATTCCCATAATTTTTATTTTTTTTCTGTTGGTTTGTCATGATTCTGTTCTTTTTTAATGTAGTTTTTTTGTGTGTAAATTTTATATTTACTGAAGTAAAGGTTGGTTTTGTGTAAACATTTAAACTTTAAAGAAAGAAAAGAAGCTAATTTTGTTTCTCAAGTTCTCTCTGCTAAACCATGCAGTAGAAAGAAATTTGTATTGTTAAATAAATCAATTAGTTGTTAAATGAGAATGTGTGTCTGTTTTCATGGGGAGGACAGAAATCCCTGCTGGATATATATCCAAAATACCAGTTGCAAAGAGCATCTGGTGTTTTCAAACTATTTCCTTCCTGGCTGTGCTGGGGTGAATACTGGATGCTGTTCTATTTTGCAGTTTTAATTTTCAGTTCCATCTTCTTGTCGCCAGTCACTGAGCTCTCTATTTGGGGAAAAAAGTGAACTGAAATGACACTTTTGTGAAAAGAACAAAAGTTATTGCACATCCTCTCTTCCTCTTCCTTTTGGATGGACTTTTCTTGCTCTCTTGTCTCTGGGATTTGAGTGTGGAAGACATGCAGCTGGGTGGAGGGTGCCCAAAGTGGGGTCTGTGATCTGCTGGCACAAGGAGCACTCGTGTGGGAACCAGCTGTCCTAGCCTTTGAGCTGTGACATTGCTGAGGAACAGGGAGTGGCAAACAGTCACATCTCTGTGGTGGTGGCTAAATTCAGAGCAAATACTTGGTCATATCAAATGAGAAGGGGTGGGTGAATGTTATTATAATTTATTAAATACAGTGAAAAGGCAAATATAGATCATCATTATTTATGTACTAATATGTTCTTGATGAGCTGCTTCATGCTCTGTGATGTCTTAGTGATGTGTGTGATGTGCCTTGTGTGGAGATGGTCTTGCTTACAGATCCGTGTTGACTGGAGATTGTAGCCAGGAAGGGAAGAGAGCCCTATGGGGCTAGAAAGCAAGACTGCAGAGTAGTCTGAGCCATGTGCCAGGCTTGCACAGCCTCATAAGGAAAGCAAGAACTGAACCAGGTCTGGTTCATGCTCTGCTTCCTCCCTACCTCTTGGGGGAAAAGGAAACTGCCATGCTTAGCTGCACACCAGCTCCTGCTCCACCAGCTTATTTGTGGCTGTCGGTATTGCAGAAAGTGAGACCCAAGCTTCTCCCTTTCTTCACCTTCATGTGTGGGAACCAGATTTGTGGCTTCACAGCAGTGTACCCACTCACCTGCACCACAAGAGCCGGGCTTGAGCCCAGGGGCTTCAAGCCTGGTGGGTGCAGCGCAAAGCCCACCGAACAGCCAAAATGCTGGGGTCACCACAGTGCTGTGGAGAGGAAACTGGAGACTGCAGCAGCTTCTTCACTAATCTTAGGTCTTCTGCACCTGGGGTTCCATCTGCATGGGCACAGGTGGCAAAAGAAGGACTCCAGGCTGAAGCGTGAATTTCATCTTTCCTGCATAATTTCTTAAACTCAGAACTGGATATTTATGTGAAAAAGGAAGGCCTGTGCGGGCATCCTGAACTAAAAGAGCTTCAAAGGACAGTGACAATAGTGTGACTAAAATGAGATTTGATCCAGCCACAAACCAGCATTGTATTTCTGCAGTCAGTGCTGGAGCCAGGGGATCAGACGCACTGTGAACTCAGCGTTGCTATGTGTACAGTGAACCCTGAGTGGTGGCACTGGTTGCATGATAACTATTCCAAGGGTGAATCACCACTCCCTTTCCCTCACTAACTGCCCTGACTGGAAGTGGCTTGTGAGGATCCAAAGACAAGAGGAAAGATCATGTAATAGAGCACATGTTTTAAAGGGAGAAGTGAGGCAACGGCACATCTGCTTGTACTGCTGCCTGACCTTGCTGTGATGTCAGTGATAATTAGACATGTTCAACCATAGCTTTGGAGGACGAGCAGATAACGTGCTTGGAAGACAATTGCTGCAACATATGCAGCACATAGGGGCTTTTCCTTTTTTATCCTTAAAGAGAGAAACCTGCTTCAGCTTGTCCTCCCCCACTCCATGTGTGTGTGTCTCTGGAGTGCAGTTACAGCTACCACTGTTGCTGGGTAAAACAAAAAGCAACAACATACCAGCAACAATTTGGGGGATCCTTAAAAATAAAACCTGCCAGGAATAGATGGAGTAAAAGGTGTAGTATGAAAAATACACATCATTCCCTCATGGTGACTACGTTTGAGCACAGGCTCTGCATCTATAGGGGTGTAAGATGTGGAGGGACCATGTGCATGGATAACAAATACATCTAGTCATCTCTTTCTGCAGGTATCATGTGGACAGCCCTATCTGTTCATGTAGTGTTTCCAATTATTAGTAAGCACTGCTGTCCAAGATAAACATCTCTCTGAATCATCCTAAATTGTTACTATCCACAACATCCTTTTACAGCAAATGCTACAGTTTAAATACAGACTGTGTAAAAAAAATACTTTGTTTATGATTATTCTATATAACCTGCTATTTGAACACCTCGTTTTATGTCTCCTAGTTTTGTACTATGAGTACAACTGCATCTGTTGTCCTCCTTGATTCCATTGGTGATTTTATGTACCATCATTTTTATCAGCCTCTAGTAACCTCTTTTTCCAGGCTGGAAAAAATCCTCAGTTACCTAATCTCTGTCTGTATGGAGAGTCACCCTTTTGACTGGAAAGAGCTGCATGCTGTGTGCAAAAGGTGAACTCACAATTCACCTGAAATAATGTTTTCTGGTTTGGTCTGCTTGCTAGGAATTCATGATATTCTACTTTTTTGACCATTGTTGATGTCTTCATTAAGCTGTGTTCAGAGATGCTGGAATGTCCTTTCTGCAAAATAGCTAATTTAACCTTTTGTGTAGGTCTGACAAATTTGTCTTTCCCTATGTTCCACTGATTTGTATTAATCATCCCCAAATTCACCTGTGATCTTACCTCCTAATTCTGAGTATCATGAAATCCCTTATGACTCTTGGCAGTCAGTTTTAGTTCAGACTGCCTTGAATATTGGCTCTGTGTGTTCTGCACGTACCAGGGGTGGGAGGTAACAGCAAAAGTAATAGCAAAGTGCACCGGACAGGTCTGTCTGCCAAGAAGTGATGGGTCCCTGAGGACAAATTATCATCTGGCTTCTGAATGGCACAAATGAAAGCAACTGCCAAATGTTTTCATCAGTCTGGGCTTTGTCTCCCTCTACAGAACAAATGTCAGGTCATTATTTAAAGAGGAGCTCAGCGTGGGTAAATTTTCCAGTGCTGAATGAGCTGTCATCCCGGAGGTAGTTTTCTGGAATATCATACAGGTAGACGGGGGGAATCACAAATTCTGTTGGAGACCATTCCTCTGAATATAGCAACTGGATGTATCCCTGAAGGGTATGGCTAGGCTGGAAATCTGCAGTCTAGCATCTGTTCATAGAGCCAGGCAGCAAGGGTGGGTCTGGGAACTTAGAGGTGGTAAATGGAAGCAGACTGAGGCTACTGTTAATGTGTAATGGTGCCTGATGGCACATCTTACACTGGGAAAGGCAGCTTCTTGCAAGCATAGAAGTCTGTGACTGTGTTTATGTGTTCCAGCATTTAAATCTCTCTATAGTTGTGAAATTGGAGCCAAGCTGAGCCTGTCTTCACTGCGTGCTAAATAAAGAGGTGACCAGGGCTTACAGTCCTAATTTATAGAAAGTGGAATTAAAGTGACAAGTTATTTTAAACTTGTTGCCAGTTTCTGAAGGGAAATACTAATATGCTCTATACTTTTCTGCCTTGCCTGGGTTTCCCTGTTAGCTGGGAAGCTGATGTGCTGTCTTTTCACTGCTGGAATAATTAGTTATTGTGTACAAGCAATAGTTCTCATTCTGTTCACTTCTGAATGTTGCTGTTTCCAGATGATTTTTTTTTTTCATAAGTATGGGTTTAATGGAAAACTAGAAACATTAATATATCATTTAAAATTCATTCATTTATTTAGTTGATATTTGTCTGTAGAATGACCTGAATTATCTTTCTTAAATGAAGAGAGTAAGAATTGAATTACACAGTAGCTCTTCTGGAAGGTTATGCTCTTTGTTAGTAGGATGTTACCTAGTTCAGTACGTGGTATATGTAAATCAGGTGAAGTTTTCCTTCACCTGCTGTGTAATATTTGATCCAAACATTTATAAATGAAATAAGTAGAGTTTTCTTGGAGTGCAGGGGAAGGAAAATGAAAACTGTCACATGTATAAAAAACCATGAAACTTTGCAGTTGAAGAAAAACTGAACTTAGGCCGAAACAACCCAAACGCTATCCTTCCTGGCTCAGCTAGTTTTCCACAGCTCCATGAGGAAAAGCGGAAGGGTACGAAACAAGCAGCCAAATAAATACCGAGGCCAAGAAGCAGCCACATAATGCTTAAGAGGTTTTCGCTGCACCTTTGACCCCTCTGCAGCGGCAGCAGCTCCTATGAGAAGCTGCCTCAACGCCCTTCGCCGGCTGCAGGGCGGAATCAGTGCCGCTAGGTGTCGCTGCCGCACCGGGTACCGCTGCGGCGCGCCCCCGCCGAGGGAGGCGCTCACCCAGGGGGAGCGGGCGGCCGGACGCGGGGCCCGCGGTCGCCAGGAGCAGCCCGCCCAGCGCCCGAGCTGTCTCTCCCAGGTTCATTAAGCTACCTTAAACTCCACAACGCCAAATATCACTTAGATAAGGCTAGCAGCCCCAGGGGAGCGGGAAGCATCGTTCAGTGCCCTCAGTCTGCTTCTCCATCGCGCTCAGTTTTATCATCAGAAAGAGAGGTTGTTTATTCAGAATCCTGGCGCTCCACTCAGATCCCTCTGTTTCCAAAGAGGCAGTTAAAGAAAATAAACATGCAAGTTTGTAACTAGATGATCTTTAAGCTCCCTTCCAACCCTGATCACTCTATGAAGTTAAGAAGAAAGGTTTTTGGCGATCTTTCAAAGTTAAATCTTTGCAGATGGGTAGATTTAGTCCAGATGGACTAAAATATCATGTTCATTTTCTATTTTCTTTATTACATTAAATATTATGCTCCTGGCATCAGAAAGTTCTTTTTCCTTTCCTTATAAGTCATACTCATTTCTACACATCGCTCTGAAAAGTGGCTTTGCAGTCAGATGGTTTTCTTTCAGTTACTAAGGATCCCAATGGCCCTGCTTCCCCATCTCCTTTGCACAGTCTGGTGCTGGAGGAGTTTACCCAAACCCAAGGCAGCTGTTGGAGACCACTGCTCTGCAAGCCAGCAGGAGTTTTCCAGGCCCTTGACTTGTATTTTGCAGCATGAAAGGTGCCCTCAGCTAAACACTGTAAATCAGGTAAAGCTGACAGAGGTGACTTCCAACTTCCTCAGCCTTTCAGCTTCTGTGGTGCTCTTTTCTGCTCAGCCACTGTGCAGTAACTCTGTTCCTTTTACCCCTCCCGCAGCTGTTCCCTGGTGTAACAGAGTTGTGCTGGTCTAGCACTCTGCTTTAAAACGATGTATGGGTAAATTTTTTTAATTTACCAGATTTCTAATGATTTTCAAAGTCTTTAATTGAATGATTGAAGCAGCCATTGATTTTTCAGGCTTTAACCTATACTGTAATTCAGACACTGAAAAGGAAGTCACACACAGTCGGATTTAGCCATCATTCAAAGTGAAGCCTGTGCAATTATTATCATAAAGGTCATGTATTGTGTTTCTCTTATTAACTTACATTAGGAACCTGTAGTGATGCTGTGAAGTAGCAGTTGTCTTAGGACATTTCTTGTGGTAGGGTTTTTATTAAAGACATTTATAGAGCCATAAACTGCAAAGAGGTATGGTTCATGCAAATTGCTGAGATTTATGCCTTGAACATATTTTAGGTCTGCAAAAGTGCTGGAAATCCTACATACTACTGCCAGGTCCCACAGACTGCACTGGAAGGAACCAATATTCCTGGCTATGGACTTTTTAAACATTGAACAATTTAACCAGCAGTGCTTGGAATGCTGGTCAAAAATGACTAGGCTTTTCCAATCAGGCCAGGATTGGAAAGTTGAGAGTTTGGCACAGGGCAGCATCATGGGGAGCTCCCATGGCACTAAGCCCATACCCCAGACACTTTATGACCCATCTGCCCCAATCATCACAGACATGCTCCCTATATGCAGTTGCTACTTCATGAGGGACCTTCTTGTCCACTCCTGTGGGGTGGTGTACCTTCTAGCTGCTGTTCAGTCCAGTGGGCTTTTGGAAACTTTCAAAATCCATTTAGAGGGGGAATTATAAATCGAAGAGACACCTTTCATGACCCAGCCTTATTTATTTGTATAGTAGCTGTCATCCAGAACTGAGGAACTTTTGCCACACAGTAAAATGAAAGCACTCACTCACAAGAATCACCCGAGAAGCTTATTTGAGAGCAATTCCAAGTGTAGGGACAAACTAGTTCTTGGTATTCAACCCCAGTTCTTCAGAAGAAGGGAGTGGATAAGGTCTTTGCAGTGTCCTGAGACTCAAGTGTTTGGGAAACAAGAAGCTCTGGAGAAGGGAAGGTTTAATAGTCCCTCCAGATACTGCCAGCTCCAACCTGCTACAGCTGACTTCTACTGTGAGGATCTGGCTGTCTCTTGGAACCTAAAATTTAAGACTTTATTGTTTTCATGCAGACAACTGAGGGTACTGACTTATCTTTGGGAGCTGCTTTTGCTGGTTTAAGAATAACCAATTTACTATAGCAAATACCACACAGGCTGCAAGCACTGGATGAGTACACCTTCCTTGTGGTGTTTATGCTGTGCACAAATACAAAAGATTTTTCTCACAAGTCTATACTTCCAAATCTTGCTACTGCTTTCTTTTCCTTCCACTTCAAGGGTTTTGAAAGATGAAGAAATATCCTTCAATTTGTTATTATGAAAAACTGACTAATGTGAATCTAGGAGTTCAGTCTTGAATTAATACAAGGTTAACACTCATGGCAGCTGAGTGTTGGGGAAGCAGAAGTGGCTCTGGCTTATGCTGGCTTGCAGAAGGTCCCTGGAGGCCATCACACTGGCAAGAATTATTGCCTGAAGGGCAATTACATTGGCAAGCATCAGCTGGAGCACTGTGCACCCTACTTTCTCACCTCATCATGCCAATTCATGCCGCCAGCTTTGTTCTGACACCCATCCTCTATCACAGGAGCAGGTGGCAAGGAGCCAGCTAACTCAGCGTGGGGTCTCTGCTCCTCAGAGAGCCAGTAACCAAGGGTCTGATCAGCCTGCCACTCTGTCTGTGAAAATCCAGCACAATGCAAAGGGCACAAATAAAGCCTGCCTGAATAAAACCCAAAAGCTTGGACCCAAAAGGACTTATCTGGTAATCAAGAGGAGCAAGACAGAGAGAGTGAAGAAAATAAAACTGACATGCTGGAGCTAGGCCTGACTGGTGGCAAATGAACAGATGGACAGCTCTACTCATCCTCCTCCTAGGGAGAGGGATGCTGGATGCTAATTCAACTGTGAGACAAAAGACGTGGATGGGAAGGTGCAGATTTCCCCATCCTGGCTGCTGTGCCTGCTGCCTTCTGAGATGGCTGTGTTCCCACTGGACCTTCATTGCTCTTGTCCCCAGGGATGGGGTTGGGTGACAGACAAAGCTTGGCACTGGGTTGGAGTGATGCTGGATGGAAGCCATCAAAGGAGAGGTCGCACTGCCCAAAGATTGGTCCCCAGATGAGTTTATCCTCTGGGTCATTGCTGGGAGGTCCCAGGCTCAGCCTCAGCCCCAGACAAGAGCAAGGGTTAGGGACGAAGCTGGTTCTGGAGCTGTAGATATATTGCACTTTTTAGTTAATAAAGAAGACTGGAAAGACTAGGAAAGGCTGGAAGGCCAAGGTTAAGCAGCTACAGAAAGCACTCATAAGTGGAAAAGAGGAGCACCACAGCCCTACTTACTCCAGACAAACACTACTTTTGCAGAGCTACCCTGTAACAGGCCCCAGAATATACTTCTGTTCAACATCCATATTGAAGCTCCAGAAACCAAGACATATTTGGAAAAAAAAAAATAAAAAACCCTACATGAAAATGTAGAAGCCTATTAACAAGACATGAGGAGTACATTCAAAGGCTTAAAATCATTATAAGCAGACTGAAAAAATATCTAAAGAAACCTGTTACCATTGAGAAAGTGTTAGGCTCTCAGAGCAAAACTCTTATCAGGAAAGACTTAAAAATATGAAAAAGATGCTAGCTACAGGATAAGGGAAGCTATTAAAAGCAAGTAAGCAATAGAGGGCTGAATACTAATGGGACATAATTTGCTGCCTGTATGGTTCTTCAAAGTGGTTAAGAGGACATCCAATTGTGAAGAACTATCAAAATAATCTACAGTGACCAGGATTTAATACAGCCAGTAAAATTCAATAGAGTTGAATGTGAAGTGATAAGCAGGAGGAAGAGTCTGACTTGATGTACATGATGGGAGCTGAGCTGCAGCTTGCCATTCAAGAGTGGTGTCTGTGACTGATTGCTCACTGTCCCTTCCAATGCCAGGATGAAGCAAGGACAGCCAGTTTCAAAACGGACTAAAGACAATACATATTCCTCAAAACACTGAGGAAGTATGATAGGAAGCTCCCTTCCTCAAAGATGTTATAGGGAATGCTGGAGCTCTACGTTGGGTTAGAAAAGGTAAAAGACTGACAATAAAAAAATATTCTCTGAGACCTACCTCTGGTTATGGCAGCTTAGAACCAGAGACTTGAGCCACTGATGTTAATGGCGGCTCAAGTGTTTTGGGACAGGAGCTATTACATAGGTGGGAATGACACTTAACAAAGAACTCAAGTTAATAAATGTGTTGCGCAACACCAGAGTTTCCCACTGTCCACACAAAGAGCACTCTTGTATCCATACAAAATTAGGGACAGCAATAGGTTACTCCTTCTCTGACTTATGTTGAAACCCAGCTTCTGTCTTTTGCCTGAATTCAGTTACACATTCCTGCTCCTTTCCATGCTGGAGAGCATCCTATCAAGTTACACACTGCCTTGTATCAAAACTACACAAATCCAAGGCATCCATCCCACATCAGCTGCCAGTTAAGTCCTTGCACTCACCTGAGCTGCTGGTGCTACCAGCAACAACTTACATTGAGAATTACCTGTCCTTTCCTGTTCTCCTCTTCTAAGCTCAACAGCTGACAATGACCAGCACAAAAAGCAGAAAAAGGAGTACTTCCTGGGAGAAGAGCTGCTAGCAGAGAAAAAGTCTACCGAAACCTGCAGATTTCCAGAACATGCCTCAAGACTCTTGCTTGTAGCTGAAATCAGGCAGTTGCAATAGCAATTTGAAATGAGCAAACAAGTCAATTAGCTAAATCCTTGGAGTCTCAAACCAGCAAAGAAACACTTCATTTAATGAACACAGAGTACACAGTTTCATAGTGAATCTAAAACCTGACAAATAAGGTGATATCATTTGGAACTGAAGAGATGTGTATTTCTGAAGTTGTACGTGGTATGGGTGTAAATCACAAACCTCTGCTGCCAGGCAAGAAAAGTAAAGACAATAGCCTCCACAAAGAACATCTTTCCAAAGGCCAAGTCAGCATGATAGATGTGAAGTTGTGATTCCTGTCCTCCAGCTCCAGGCAGGACTGCTTTGCCCTGCCTCTGTGAAAAACAAAATGAGAAAGAAAAAAAAGGAAAAGATCTTTCAGCTGGGGAAGCTGCCAGCAGCTGCAGGCAGACGTGAAGAGTGACTTCGAGGCAGCAGTTGCAGCAAGCAGGCTCTGGTTCCCAGAAGCAGTTCCCAAGAGACTGGGAGCTGAAATGCATGTCGTAGCTTCAGTGGCCCTGTGGGAAACACAAACAGCAGAGCAGCACGGTGCTCAAACATTTCTCCTTCTTGCACAAGAAGGTGTAGACAGCCCCCACCTCACTGCACCTGCAGTGTGGGTGCCGCATAGCAAGTTGGGCTCTCTCGGAGATGAGTGGGGACAAACAAGCCCTGCCGAGGGACTGACCACACAAAGCAGATCCCCACTGCGGCCCTGCACAGTTGTTTCTCTGGGTTTCTTTCATGTGTTTGCCTGTCTGTTTCCTTTCTTTCTCTCTTTCCTTCCTTTTCCATTCCTTTCTTTCCTTCCTTTTCCCTTCTTCCTTCCCTTTCTTTCCTTTTACTTTTTCCCTTTCTTTCCTTTTACTTTTTTCCTTTCTTTTCTTTTCCTTCCTTCCTTCCTTCCTTCCTTCCTTCCTTCCTTCCTTCCTTCCTTCCTTCCTTCCTTCCTTCCTTC
>JAOEHY010039799.1:0-23946 GCA_025447955.1 Psilopsiagon aurifrons | reverse complement strand
TGGGGGGGTGGGGGGTAGAGGCAAAAGGTCTTGCAGATCTTGCAAAGAATGCAAAATGAGACCTATAAACCACATTGCACTACTATTTTTATCAGTAAATGTGTGTGTCACCTTCTAGGGTGTTTCCCTCCACCAGTGTTTTGTTCTCATCCACACCTATGTGAAACTAGAGTCACTTCCCTCAAGCTGGTCTGCCTTAGACATTTTCATTTTTCTGTGCATGAATTTCTGATTTCCTCTCTTTATGTTTTACGTTTATCTACTTCTTTAATCCCATCTACAGAGTCCTCCTCTCAGTCCTGCTTCAATTGCGCTGCTGATTTTCACATCCTGCTATTTCATTGGGGAAAAAAATTCCCTTCTCTTATTCTATCAATGTTCAATTTACAAGTATGCTTTGGAGTAAGATGTTTTTCATGGTTCTTTTTAGCCAAAAGGGAGAGATCATTTTGAACAATAAGCAGTGGCAGGCCCTGCTCTGCTGTTCGTTTGAGGGAGGTTTAAACTTCACTGAGGAAAACAGACCCTTCCCATCTCTACCAAATCAAGCATGCAAAAGAGTTTTCTTCTCTTTATAGGCTTTTCATGTCCAACTCACATCTTCACTCATCAGATGATGGCTTGAGCTGCAGTGACCTGTCAGTCACAGTGTCTGCTCTGCCTTTCCTTACAGGGTAGAGCTCAGCCCAGGCCATTGCCTGAGCTCTCCCTGTGCACAAAGCTCCCTGTGGAGATCCACAAGCACCCCTCATCCTTCAGCTCAGCATTTACCAACATGCTGCTGCCCACAAGGACTAATGAACATTCAGAGAGTTAAGAGCTGTCTCTTACATACTTTGTGCTCTTTTGTTGATCCACTTTTCATGGTGCAGCTCCCATTTTCAATATCAGCTCTTTCAACTTTTGGAGAGAGCTTTTGGGGGGAGGTGCATTTATCTTTTTAACTGTATGTACGAATAAAATCTGGGACAGCAGCATTCTGGGCCCTGGAGAAGACAAATCCTATAACGGAAAGACAATCTTCTCCCTCATCTTTGTTGTCTTTGGCTGCCTGAACAGCCAGTGTGACTCTGAAGCAGTGGAATACTGTCACATCTCCCTTCAGATTCAAGTTTTCAGTATCTCTAGCTATGCCATTGATGATGATTCTCAAAGTATCCTATTCCCAATAGATTCCATGGAAAATAAATGTGCACAGCCCTTTACAGGTAAAGCCTTGTGCCATTCAATGAACCTACTTCTTTAACTCCTCTCTTTCCTTGATGGTATCATTGTGGCTGTCATGGCTAATTGTACCTCTGCCAAAGTCCTGTTCTAATCTACAGGGAAAAGGACGCAGAATGTAAAGGCAAGCTGTTGACATCAACATATTTGAAAATAAAGCTGTTCCTGGTTCTGTGTGTAGGCATATATATCACCATTCCTCTCCATTCTAGTAAGCAGGGATATTTCTTACCTACTGAAAAATTAGGGCTGAGGCACGTTGGCATTTGTGGCAGTTATTAGTGTAATGTCGTAAGAGTCTATGTACTGTCTTAGCCAGTACGGATATGAATGGGGTCTGGGTATCAGTCAGTGGGTCGTGAGCAATTGTATTGGGCATCATTTGGGTTTACTGGGTTTTTTTTCCTCTTCCCTTTTCCCTTTTTGTTTTATATCTTTTCCTCTTGTTATTTCTGTGATTATTATTATCATTGGCAGTAGTATTATATTGTACTTTAGTTATTGAACTGTTCTTATCTCAACCTGGGGCACTTACGTTCTTTCAATTCTCCTCCCCATCCTGCCCGGGATGGGGGGGGATATCGACTTTGGAAAAGAAACATTCTAAAGTACATGAAGCAAGAGCAGTGTGGTTTGATGAACAGAGTGTAGTCATAAATTGCTATCTCTGAATTTGCTGTCTAAGGTGAAAAAAAGGCACAAAATGCCCCACTTGAAGACCTCTCTGGAGATATGCTTACAGGCAACACAAGCCTGATTTCTCTGTAGCCCTCCAGGCCCTTTTCCCTTGTCATCCTTAGTTTGACATCCTTAGTTTCCCAAAAAGGAAAACTGTAACTCCACTTAGCCATGTGTAGGTTCCCTTTCATACCCCAGCCTCATGCAGCTCCAGTACCACTAGCACTTTTCAAAGCCAGAAAGAGAGAAAAGCCAGGAAGGCCGCCCTGGTGACCTTGACATGGGCACCAGCCAGCGGGCTGCTCCCAGAGCATCCAGGCGGGCGGTGATATGGAAGTGCTGAATAGAGGCTTGCAATATAAACAGGGTGTCGGGGTCCCGGTGAGACGAGGACGAGCGCAGGCCGGGCGTATTTTTCCCCATTTAGGTTACTAACGAGAGGTGCCCGCTAGGTGGGGCTGCCGCGGCGCCGGGCTCTCGGCGGAGGGAGGGGGGCACCGGGGCCGGGCCGGGCAGTCGGCGGCGGCGCTCAGCGTGTCGCAGGATACCCGGGGAAGATGCGGACGGCCGGAGCCATGCGTGGACGCTGTGGCGCTCACTTGCGCACCGTCAGAAATCACGCCCTTGCTGCTCTGGGCACACTGACCGGGTAGTTCGGGTTTAGTTGAAAATCAGGGAATTGATAATAATCCTGCTGCTTTGTGTTTGGAAATTGCTTGCCTGTGTTTACATATATCCCTACGTGTTGAAAGTGCATCCCCATAATCAGAGAGAGGTCACGACTTTCTTTTTAAATTAATTTTGTCTTTCTTTTTGAATTGTTTTATGGATGGATGATAACTTTTATAGTAGATGTTAATTTGAATAGACTTACAGACACACCAAAGAGTTGGGGCTGGAAGGGACCTCTGGAGCTGGGTCAGCTAGAGCTGGATGCTCACTACCTGCCTAGTCCAGCTTTGAGTATATCCAAGGATGGTAACTCCACCAACCCTTTTGGGCAAACTGTGCCAGTGTTGGACCACTTTTGCAGGGGGAAAGTTTTTTCTTATGCTTAAAGGGAATTTCTTGTGTTTAAGTGTTTCAGACAATGCTCCTGAAACATGTTGCTTTCAGACATCAGAGAAGTGTCAGATGGAAGAGGATACTCATATCCTGAAAAGCGCAGTCGTGATACTGAGTAATATATAAAGCTGTACTACCAAGGGCTTTTAAAATTGGATGTGGTATATTAATTCAACAGTTCTTTATGTACATGAGCCAAGTGGAGGATAGTTTATTCTTCTGTCCTTTCTACAACTCCTGGTGCTTCCCAGCAGCTCCAAATGATCTTTAGGTGAGATGCAGTTTCTGCTGGTTATCAGGCCATTACCCTGTCATTCTGTCACTGTGGCTACCAAGTAACTTCAATGTGCCCAGTACAGTGCTAGAAATATGAAGATAATATGAAAATAATACTACCTAATGTCAGTGTCAGCTCCTATAGGCTCATGAATTGTATGACATCCTATTTCTTTTTTCCACTAACAATTTCATAAAAATTTGAGATTAAAATGATATTATTTCTTTCAAGCAAACTGGCAGAAGTCACCTTGTCTATCACTCAACAAAGGTAAGCAAACAGCTCGCAGTTAGTTCAAAGGTTCTTAATTTTCTTATTTGATTCATTTTGCACCATTTCATCTCTGGGGCATTTGCTCCTGATGTACACCAACAGCCCAGCAGGAGGATCAGGCACACTAATTCCACAAGAGTGGCTGTGGCGGGGCTTTGTCCATCCACAGCTGCCCTAACACACGGAGTCAAGTGCATCCGATGGCTTTGTTTTGCTGGGCAGGATAATAAAGGTTTCCTGAACAGCAGTATTTAAAGCAAGTGAACTATGCAAAATCTCTCCCCTTCACTGCTATTACACAGCTTGCAACCTTTCGTTCAGGAGATTAAGTTTGCATCTCTTCGAATTATCTCTTCGTAATTGGAAAACTTTCGTTTTGACAGAGACAATGTGGCAGCCTCCCTGCGAGCCTTGCTACAAGCCAGTGCTGAGTGCCATCTGGAGAACGGATGCCGAAGTCAAGAAGCAACATCCTGTCATATTTTATCTGGAACTTTGCAAGGCAAGAGCTAATAACATCTTAGGCTTCATTTGTCTGGCTCTCTCATGCTCTTGGCAGAGGTCATAACCAGTAGTGGCTTTGCTGATTTGCTGCATCAAAACTAATTAGGTTACAGTGCTCACTGGCAAAGCCTCTCGTAATGACATAAAAGCCTCCGGCTTTAACTTCAGTCATTACGTCAAAGTAAAGTTTAAAACTCATAAAACTTGCACCTGTAACAGCTTCCCAGACATAAACTTTAACATCTATTAATGGCGCTTGTTCAGCTTGCCGGAGCTGCCAGACCCTTTACTTTTTCCCTTCCTTCTTTAAAAGTACTGTTGGTGAGAAGTGGGGTTCATTTCAAGAAAACTTGTACCTGGTGCTGCAGACACGGATTTCCAAGTCTAGCCTCTTTGATTTTTGCATCTTTTACAGCCAGGGGAATGCCCTGAACTCACTCAATGTGCTTTAGGAGTCAGTACACTGAAGCTGCCTCCCACCCGCCTCTGAAGGAAACTTGATGTAGGTGACCTTTTTACCGTGCTTCTTGGAAATCTAGTCTTTTACCAGACACTTTCACAGTTTGTCTTGCTGAATGAGTCAGTTTTAAAAGAATCTAAGTAAAATTAAGATAACCGTTGCACAAGGTTAAAATTAGGGCAGTGCTTGGGGTAAAAGCCAGGGCACATCTTAACGGCTCTTAATTCAAGTGAGAAACCAGCAGGAAAGAAGTTTTCTGTAGGCACAGAGGGGAAAAAAAAGAGAAGTAAGGTTTAACAGTTTCCTGCTTGAGTGTTGTAAAACATGTCAGCAGGGGGCTGTGGCAGTAAGAAGAATTGTGCTTTCTCACAGCAGGAAAGTGGCACTTCACTAGACTGGCTACATTGATTATCAAGATGAGGCCATCTTAAAGAGCAAGCACAGCACTTAAATGTCTTATAACGTGTGGAAAAATCATGATTAAAAAAGACAGCACTGCATATTTCCTCTAAGACTTCCTACCTGCTACTTCTTGCAGGGGCTTCAGTATTGGAGAGAGCTCATGCAACTTGTTTTTTGCCCTTGTCTGAAGCAAAAATCAGCTGAATCCTGGGAATTGCTGTAAGCTCTGCACTGCACTTTGTAGAGAGGCTGGATTTTGTTGGACATTTGTGTCCTCATCTGTATTTGAGAAAGACATTTAAGACATTAGGAGTATGTGTGAATGAGGCTTAAATAAGTTTTTATTTATGTATTCAATTCTGCCTGTGCTCAAAGTGGAAGTGATTACTCTGCTGTTACTTAACATTCTTGCACTTCCAATTTATTTATTCCTTACACCTTTTTTTGGCATAAGGAAAACACCACAAAATTCTAATGTTCTTTGAATTACATTAAATAATGAATTCCAGTATAGAACATTGTAAATAACACTGCTCCTTTAGACTTTCCTGACTCCTCTTTACAGATAATGCTCTACCAAATCTTCTTATACTCTTTCTGTCTCATTTAATATATTTTGTGCTTTGTGAAAAAGTATGTAAAATTTTGAGCAATGAACATCCATTCCAGTGTCATAAAATGGAACATATGCTGTTCACCCCCAGGAGCATTTCCAGTTGGGAGCTTTATCTTTCTGAACATGGATGTACATTAATGGTTATGGCAAACTGTGTGAATGAGTCTTAGATGATAATGGACAGATGTGAAGAAATCAGACCTGGAATATCATGCTCATATTGAGGTCCTTAATTAAATTAAGACACTGGATATTTACCAGGGAAAAATGACTACATGATTAATGATCTGGATGGATTGCTTTTGGAAAGGAGACTAACCTAGGCAAAATATATAGGTTGACAGAGCAAGATTTAAGGACATGATAGCTGTCTGAGTCAACATGCACTTGTGAAGATTCAGATCTCCAGACACTATGCAAGTATACACATTTATTGCTTTACCACCTTCATTTCTGATTCCTTGTAGTAACAAAGATAATCATGTGCATAAATAAGAGCAGGACTGCAGCCTAATGATGGAGAGAAATTAGTTATCATGTCATGCACTACTCCGATGAAGTAGAAATTCAAGGAAAGAAAATTAAGACTGAAAATCGAGGCAGCTCCTGTCACAGAAGATGTCAGGCTATGTTCCGTTTTCTGTGGCTGATGAATGAAGTTTCATTGTTGGGGTCTTAAAACCAAAACAAAGCAACTAAATTAGTAATAAAAACAGAACAGCAACCAAACCACACTCTATGGATTGGGCATTCAACGACCAAAGAATCATAGAATAGTTAGGGTTGGAAAGGACCTCAAGATCACCTAGGACCATAACCTCTGCAGCCATGTGTGTGTCTCCAGACTGATGTTTTGCACTGATCAGAACAAAAGCAATGTTCTATTATATGTGCTTGATAGAAGCTACAGGCACAGATCAGTCAGGGTTTTAGGAATATACCCAGGGTGGTGTGTGGCCACTTCTGACTTTGGAAGTTTGCATGAGCTGGTCATCCTCACTTTACCTAGCTTGAAGTATTTTTTTATTAATAATTGATGTAGGAAACTTAAAATTCTGAGACTGATCTCTTGGGACAGAAAAATAAGCTGAGAAATGTTACCATGGGCAAATAAATATACCCTTATTTGCATACACGTGGTAATCTCACCAAGTAGTCAGAAAAAAGAATAGAAAAATAAAACATTTTTGCTGTTGTATACTTATTTGGTGTACGTTTAAAACAGAGTTTTAAATGGAAATGATGTAACGCAAGCCAAAATTGTGCATACAGATCAAATTTTGAAAATACGCTTTCAGAAGATATGCATATTTCATTTCCTATTTTTCTTACACTGCTCAACTGAAATACAAGCTTTAAAACTGCCTACCTCAGGGTAAAGGGTGTTGCCTAAATTCTCTTACCACATTAGAGGGGTTTGTTGTCACAAAACATAACAGAAGCTGGATGACACTACTGCCCACTGCTCACGCCTGCTTCCAGTGCGAGAGTGCTGTGAGGACCATGTGTTACAGCTGCTTTGTCCTGTGAGGTATCTTAAAGAGGGACATAAGCCAGCCGTAAATCCACAACAAAGAATCCCCTGCTGTAGAGGAACGCTGCTGGATATAAATGTGTCACAGTCAATCTGCGCAGAGACATAAAAGAGTGTTGGAAAAGAAGGAGAGAAACCGAGGTGCAATGAGATTAATATGTGTCTCTTCTCCACTGCTGTGTGGGCACCAGGGTGGAGCTCCTGCTACTGTGCATGTGGGACTGCACCTGGCACATCTTGCCCACAGCTACCCTTTGCTCCCCAAGGGAGGGCAACAGTGGCAGCCTGGGGAAACAGCCTTCTGAAAGACTACAGGTCTGGAAATCGAGAGGCTCCTACTCCACCTGCCTTTTCCCTTGAGTTCTCATGTTACATAGGAGCAACTCTTCCCATTATTTATGCAGTATATGCCAATAATGTGTGCCAAAATTCTTCCAGTAATGTTTTTGTAACTCCCAGGTTTTCAGAAGCATGATCAGGGAAATTGATTTAAGCTCTGTAAATCTGTAGTGAAGACAAGTTCTTCAAATCCTTGTGCTTCATGGTGGTGGACTAGTTATTGATTCAGTTCTAATGTGCATCTTCAGATAAACCCGTCTCCCCCCCATCAAACATTAAGAAGCTGAGAGTGCTTACAATTTGGATACCACAAAGCAGATCTAGAGAGCAGTAGCTGTTATTGATAGAATAGACCAGAGCGATCAAATTGGTACCGGGAAGTTGAGCTGTTATTTAGACTTCAGGGTTTGGGGATGGAGATCATCAGTTTCCCTCCAAGACAGCTGTAGCCGTCTTCTGCTTCTTATTTTGCTAAGTTGCTTCTCCACAGTTGGAGATGAGTGATGAAGAGACATTGCTGATATGCAGCCTCTCTGTCTAAAGTGGAACTGTCACCAGTGTTGTGCAAACTTGATTTGGCCTCTGAGCATGCTAAATCATGTTTGCTCTACTCTGATAATTTTCAGCTCATTTATCTGCCTTCTAAAGTCTGAATGGATCGCATTTTGTTGAGGGATAACTCTGAAAGAGGGTGTGACAGGGAATTACTGTGCGGTACAGGGTTCAGTGCTGGAGCAAGGAAGGCCCTTGTGATTGCCCCTGAGTTCATGGCATGCTCATACAAGCGAGATTAGTATCAGAGTTTCATGCTTCTCATAGCAGTTAGTTCTGACTGCAGTGAGTTTTCTAAACCTGCTCAAGTTGACACCATTACACACTGAGGAACATATTAACAATCTATTTATTGTAACACATTTTGTTTGCAAATGTATTTGTTCCATAGTCTGTTGACATGGTTTAGCATCCTGTCAGCAGCATCTAGAATTCAGCATTTTCTCATGCTCAGCAAGCATGATCTTTTCCTTCAGCAGCATGTAGCAGAGGTATGCTCTCTTAAAAAACAGGCAATGCTCCTACAGCCTGAGCAAGGAGAGGTAATTCAGATTGCTAACAGTGCCAAAAGTACAGAGATATATCTGCTGCATATCTTCTCCTGTAGGATTTTAGAGAGACCTGAAATAAGCATCAGCTAAGCAAACTGATATCTGTTGCTTTGAGGGAATGTGATGTTTCCACACGGTTTTGTGTTCCAAACAGGGAGTGCTGCATCCTGTGATACTTTTCTGATTCGGGTCCTGTGGTTTAAATAGGAGAGCCTGGCACTTGGTTAAGGGAGATGTTCTTTAGCTTCTGGCATTTCTAATAAAGACTCAGATGTTTCAAAACCTCTTGCAGAGGTTTTGGGTTTGGAAGAGAATTTTTACCTCTGCTGTAGATTAGCTGCCAGCCAGCTTCTAGACGTGTGGAGAGGCTGAGTTCACCCGGCTTGTTCATAATGTGGAAAGTCATTGGCAAGATCGTGGCACCGAGGATTCTGTTGGGAACTGGAGCACAGGACCAACTGCCCACATAACCAACTGTCGCTCTTATCAGGTGCAAGCATTAGTTCCTATGTGTTGCAGGGCAACACACTACATTCACAAAGGCTTTCCTCTGAGCAGCAAGAAGGCAAAGGAAAGGGGTTTTTCTCTGGGTTTCTGCCTCCTGACTAACTTAAAAAGTACCTTGCATTCTTTTTAACCTTCAGCTCCTTTTAGCTGCTCATCCTCTCAGGAATTAGTTGACAAGTCCTGGAAATAAAGGCCACTGTGAATTTTGCTAGTGGTCTTTCTGCCTAAATGGGAGGAGGCAGCAGAAAGACGCAGGTCTGAAGTTTTCACTGTTTCTTGTTTGATTTTCTCTTTCATTGAGGAGGAAGATTCAGAAGACTAAACCAAACAAATGTGTCTTAGGGTTACACTGAGGAATTATGTCATAGGTAAATCTTTGCTAGACCCATTTAAATGCCTTTTATGTTGAGAAATGATGTTGTAACTTGCTGCTTAAATCTTTATCTGCAATTGCCTTCATTCCCCTGTGTGTCCCTCCAGCACAAGAACACACTGACTAAAATATGGAAGGAAGCCATATATTTTGCTTTCAAAAGGCAAGTGTAAATGTTGTCATAGCAACACAGGAAAGCAGAATGCTACTTTATAATGGTGGTGGTGGGGATATGAGGGAGGGAGAGAGGGGTTTACAGAACACATGAAAAATGACAGTTCTAGGATGACTAAATGAACAGAAATTTGCCATATGCCACCTTCAGATACTTGCAGGAAAGTTTGTTTGTGTCTGAAACACAAGCAATTCCAGTGAACTAGGTAACATATGTAAACAAATCAGAATCTTTTCATCTCCTGTGTCTCATATGACAGAAAACCTGATAAACCAGGGGTCAGACAGACCCAGAGCTTACACCAGGTCTATTATTGGAAAAAGAGACTGATGACTCAGGTATCCTTCATTTTTGCAAACAGCTTTTGACATCCCACAGCATCATCAAGATTTGAAAGATTCCACTGAAACTGCTAGATACTAGATAATATAAAGACAGAGAGCTGGGAAGGCAAGATGTTGACATACGTATCTCGCACTACACCCTTTGCTTGTGAAGCCTTTTCTTTTGCTTGTGCCTTCCCTGGTGACGTAAAAGATGGCCCATTCTGTTGTCCCAAAGGCTGAGTTTTAATAGTTTCACCAGGAACTAAGCAAAAATGGTATCAGTAAGAAAAGAAAACTGGGAAGGAACGATTAAATAAATACACTTGTAATGACATTAAAAATGTTCCTTGACAATTTTGTCCTTATCCAGTATGAAAAAGCCATTTTTATTTCAAAAACACAGTTCAAATTATTTTATTACTTGAAATGGTTTTGTGCATCTGTTTGTGTAGGTGGAGCATCAGGGCGCTGTGGACTTGAGAAGCTGCAGTCGACAAACCCAAGGAGACAAGAAAGAGCCCACGGCCCTTTGGTGATTGACGGATTCAGTCGCTGAAATGCTGAGCCCAAAGCTGAAGCCTGAGCAGGGACTGTTTCACAGAACTAAGTGAATGCCATTGGAAACTTTTTTCATTTTAGCTTGTCATTTAAAAATGCCACTCATTTGAGGATGTTTCATTCCCAGGACTTTATATAACATGCAAAATACTGTGAATGGAATATTTTTAATGTATCTGCAGTTTGCTTTAGTATTATACAGCAAGCACATCTTAATTAGCTCACTTTCCCCCGTTCCTGTAGCCTGTGCTATAGATAGAGATAATGCTGTTCAAGAGGGAACAGAAGGTTGCGCTTTCATTTGGGGCTGGAAAGTGACACATCATCTCCAGATTTATGAAGGTGAAAACTTGTATAAAAATAGAAAAATTTCTATCTATCTGCCGTATTTACAAGAATAAAATGTTGTTGGTAAATGCTTTGAAAACAAAGAGAAAGAAATGTTTATGTAAAGAAATCTTTCAGGTAGCTTTTGTGTTCGTGTGTATTTCTGTCTTTCTGACAGATTTCTGCAGGTCTTGGATCCTTTTTAAGCAACACTTGCAAAATGATATGAAGGCCCCACAAGAATCTCTCTAGACCTGCTTCTTTTCCTCTACGAAGGCTAGCCTCCCCCTAAGTAACAGGCAATACTAAAAGTAGGGAAATGAAGCTGCCAGCAGCCAGAGCACTGTAGGTGTTTTGGTCAGAACAATTTGCCATTTCCTCTTTCACTCTGCAAGTATTGGCTTAAGGTGGTGATGGCTGGAGATTTAAAAAGTAATACTGAAACAAAACTAACACAAAGAAAGTCAAGTGCAAAAAAAAGTAGTAAGAGCACAGGGATTTTCTCAGTCCCTTTCATAAACATGATGATAGTTGTAAAATTACAGACTGTGGAAGAAGTTAGGAGCTCTGTTCACCTTGCAGGAAAGAACAGCTACCAGGTTCTGTACAGAGTCAGGAATTTACTGTACCTCTTTTATTTTTTTCCCCTATATAAACACATCAATTTTTCATTAGCAGTAAAATAGATTGAGGGATGTAATTTTTACTAAATTATTGTGTGGTGTGGCCAGATGCCAAGTTTGCAAGCCTGTCCTGGGTCATAAACACAAAATAGGTGTGAGCGTCACATCCATCCGTTGTCTAGCCACAGCACCCTTCCAAGCGCCTCACCGCCACATTCGGTGGTGCTGAATGCAAAAAAGCTGCTGTTTAATGAGGAGCATGCAGACTTGCTGACGGGACAGGAGCTGCAGCTCGAAACCAGTTTGTGTAGGAGAGTACAGCCCTAGCAAAGCCTTTCTCACCTGTCTCACCTGTCACAATAATGTTGGGTTCCCAGGTCAATCCTAATTGAATTCCTGTACACATGAATAAGCTGCTTATCTCACCAGGACACTCCTAGTTTTGACCTCCTGATTTGCAGCTGTTTCTTTTGAGAAACCTTGCTTGCCAGCCCCTTTGGGTAAGTGCAGATCTGGAATATCATGGGTTGGCTCTGCTCTGGGAAATTAGAAATGATGCCTCACAACCATGGAGGGAAGTTTTGTGATGCTTTCACAGGTAGAAAGCGCACAAAAAAAACAACCCAAGGAGAAGTGAAAAACAAAACAACCCTCTGCCACTCCCTCTGTTTTAGCCTCAGATTGTCTCACTTGGTTTGCATTTAAAAATTGAGCAAGGCTGTGGGCAAGTTGTTTAATAGGAAATATTTAGCTCCTCAGATTTTACAGTACTAAACTTTGCAATTCTAAATTTCAACCAGGGTTTCTATCATTTTATTCTTACTTCTGAATTTTGTGCTGGGAAGTAATTATTTTAAAGGCTCGTTAAAACAAAGAAGGCATTTCTTTTAAGATCACTGGAAATGAAATCACACAATGTAAGGGTTTTTTAAAGAATGTCACCTTGGGTTCCCAGCCTACAACCACACACAGAGGGGTCTCTGTGGCAGGCAGGTAAGGGCTGTTATCAGAAGAAATAGCTATATGTGCGTTTATGACTTTGGAAACATGATCATATCAAGAGAATGTGTCTCTTCAAGAAACTGATTTTAAAAATGTTTCTAAAATTGCTAAGAAAACTTACATTAGAACCAAATCTGTGAAACTGAAGCAGAGAAAGAAAAGACTGTAATATACAGCCCCCTATGGAGGGGGAAATTCCCAGGCAATGTAAAGAAAACACAGTCTAATGCTGCTCCATGTCTGTGACAAATGAGTGCTGTGGCCACTTGAGCAGACTGTGCTGTCTGTACTCCTAGCTGCCACATGGCCCCACGGTCCATCTGGAGTACCAGCACATTCAGAGCAGCACAAAAACGTTGGAAGCCTCGTATGAAGCATAGGGACAGAGTACCGGAGGAACTGCAGCTGTGTTTGCAGCTCGGCATCTCCCAGCCTTGCTGGGCAGAATGAGTGAGAGAAAATCCACTCCTGCACCATTAGTTACATGAGTCTTAATTGCTTTCTCTTGTAGAGATACCAAATATCTTTGTAAGCAGCATGTTCAGATAGTGACATGCAAAAGTGCATGTGATACCTTTATGAAATATGCAAAATATTATGCACTGGGCTATGATCTGATCTGCATGTGTATTTGA
This sequence comes from Psilopsiagon aurifrons, assembly GCA_025447955.1. Taxonomy (NCBI): domain Eukaryota; kingdom Metazoa; phylum Chordata; class Aves; order Psittaciformes; family Psittacidae; genus Psilopsiagon; species Psilopsiagon aurifrons. The sequence continues at coordinate 10,945 of JAOEHY010039799.1, read as the reverse complement.
AAGCCCTTTCCATGCTTTGGTTCTGGTGCTGAACATTTCTGACAGTCTGTTTGAGGTAAAGAGAGACAATCTGTCATCATGATTCACTACCAGCACATCTGAAAAGTATGACTTAACTTGCAGCAGGCTTGTATGTTTTTAAAGCGCTTGTCTGCTTTGCAGTTAGCAAATTACTGCGGGGCAAAGCAAACACAAAAGGAGATAACAAAAGGAATGATAGATTTGATCACATTACAGAGGAAGTGGAATGATGAAGAGATTGCTTTACCTAGCTCAGACACCTGGAAATCAGAGTGTGTGTCTCAGCTGTGTCAGAGGTGTGATCCAGAAAGCCCCATGCTGTGCACAGGCTCTGTAACAAGAGGCTGTCATCACATACTCTCCCACATTCCCTTTTATATGGATTTCCCTGATTAAGTTTCTGTTTTGACAGCTTTTGAACAGTAACACCTTTCTCTTTTTGCCTCTGAATTTCCTCCCTCAAAAGGTGCAAATTACAGCTTTACTGTGGCCTGTTAGAGGTGCAAATAAGCACAGCATAGCCAAACTGGGACAGTCTTGAAGTAGTAAAAAATCGGGGCTGAATCCTGTTGAAAGATAATATGTATATGTTGATGAGCTGGGGCTAAATGCTAGGAAATATATGTGTGAATTTCTTCTGGTGAAGTTCTGCACTTGCACAGACTGGGGGCTTGGTAATGCTGAGGATAGGAAAGGCATGAGCAACCCAAAGATGATTAAGCTCTGGAAACGAAACGGCTTTTGGTGGCAATTGCTACAAGCATGTAGTGTTTCTGTCCTTGCTTCACTCGGCTAGGGCCATGTATATGCCTCACAGTGTAAAAGGTTAACTATTGTTGCTTGTTTCTGAACTTACTTTGACTTCTCATTTTTAGTATTATAGAAATTCTGTGCCTGATTCAAGCAGCACCACTTGTACCTGCTGTTCATGGAACAGAAAACCACTTCCTTGACCACAACTTATCGCTAGCTGTTTATCACAAGCACACATGAAACTATCACTATTGTATTGCAACTTCTTGGTGCTAAAGGCAGAAAAAGAGAAGAAGAATCACATATTCTTCTGTATTTTCTATAAGATCATCAGAGAAATAGAATAAAAGAAGTTTATGAGTTTGTGCAGCTTTGTTTCTATATCTTCACATTGTGAAAACTAAATCAATACTGGTTAGAATTCAGTGAGAACCTATATATTCTGATCTGCACCAAATTGGAGACAAACAGTCCAACACAACACATTCAGTGACATGCTATAAGTGCTATTTTCACTTGCATGGAGACAGAGAAAAAGTCATATTTCAGGGGAAACCTCTTGGTGTTTAGTTACAAGTGAAAGGGGACATTTGTTTTGGACTGAAGGGAATACCTTCTCTTCCATTTCCACATCAAGAACAGCCAGAGTTGCTTTTGTTAGAGAGTTAAAAATGTCTGTTTCATCCATACCTTTAAAAAGTAGAGCCTTTCTGTGATGTACCTGCTGGCAGAGCTGAAAAGTGCCTGGTTGAAAAGGCAAGTTAATTAACCATGTTTTTTTGTTTTTCAAATCTCTGGAGTATGCTCTTTACCTTGACTTTTATTGGAAAGTTTAACATCTTATTCGAACACCTGAAATAATTGTAAAAACTGTATAAAAATGAAAAAAGAAAACCATGTGAACCCTTCTTTTGTTTCATTTTAACCCCATGCTTGTGTGCTGGAACACAGGTCCGTTTTCACTTGCTATTTTTGGTTGGTCTAGTAGACAATACTAGTTCTGCCTGCAAACAAACCCTGCTTCTCCTGAATTAGCAGACTATCATTGCTGATTGTAACATCATTACTACTATGAGAGTTTCATTACAGGGCTGTAAAAGACCTTTCTGTGGCATTGGGTGTCCTTCGCTACTCAGAATAAAAAGCCCACAGGGCTGAGGCTGAGCTAATTGTGTGCAGGAGCCTGTTAAGTTTCCACTATAAACACACAGAAGTGTCTTTGCAGCTTGAAGTTTATCAAAATAAAGCTGTGAGTGGAAGAAAAAACCTCACATCATCTATTTTTAGAGTTCCTTCCCATTTCAGGTATATACATGCCATACAAGATATACTGGGCTTTCTTTTAAAAGAAGGGTGTGGTTTTACACTTGACAGTCACACGTATAACTAGCCACAATATATTGCTATTTACTTCCACCATTTAATTCCGCCTTTTGCAACAGCTTTGGTTATTCCCATATCCAGCTCTCTCAGTGAAATATGATTAACTGGGATCCTTTAGATATTTTTTTAGACTCACCCTTCTTTTTCTTTTCAAAATGTTGAAAAACAAGCACCAGGTTGTGTTTCAAATGCAAGCTTCAAAATCAAAATAAAGTAAGTGAAATTAAAAGTTAGCATTTTAACACTGCATATTTGATTTCCTCAATTTAAGATTTCTGTAGCAAAAGTAGGAAAGAGTAACTGCTGCAGAAACATGCCTTCACACGTGTGCAATGCAGCCAAATTAACAGTTTGCTGTCGAAAGACTCATATATTCCAAATCTTTTGAACGAACAGAGGATTACTTCTGTTTGATTGCTTTTCTTTTCCCTCATATGCTTAATAAACTTCAGCTCATCACTTTGTAGAGATTAGATACAAGTGAGGCAAAATAGTTGCTGGTTTTGCTAAGGACCCATTTGTGTGAGCAGGTATGTCCCAGCTGACATGCCTCCATAGACAAGAGAGCAAATTCTGCTGGGTCCCCAGCCTTGGGAGCTGTTATCGAATTTATCTGGTTTTCTCGCTTGAAGTCTCTCCTGAGTAAGCTACTTCTGCAGCCCGACACACACTTGTAGTGACACTAGGTTACAGAGCATCACGTGACATGATACATTTTGACACATACAGATGTAATGTGATGCACATGTCACAAGGAATAAAGCAAAGCAGAGGCATTTTATTTTTTTTCTCCTCAATGAACTTGTAAATATCCACAGGTGGTTGAGTCTTTTCTCATATATGCCCTTATTGTCACTAAGGGAGTAGCGTAGCTGAGGGTCGGCATGAGCAGCAGGAGGCTTCGAGGAGCCCTGTGTAACTGCTGTGTTTTTAAAGTAGTAACATTTGTACAGCCCAGCAAGCCCTGACACACATATTTAACTGGGTGCCACACAGCTGTATGCAGTGCATTAGATAGAGCTTGCATCAGATGAGTTTTCCTCTTTTGTGTTTCCGACTCGGCAGTCAGACAGGCCATGGCCAGGCTGATGTTAAGCTGCTCTCCGTAGACAGCCGAGACTGCAGTAAGGCCAAGCAGGCAGTGCTACAGCCAGCACCCGGCAGATGAGTTGCTGCGTCCACTGCTGGATCCACTGTGGACGCAGCAATGCCTTTGGGCATGTCTGTAGCTCTGCCGGAGGTGTCCTGAGGCTTGCGTGAATGGGGGGGTGTGGGAGGGAGGAAGGCACTGGGCAGGCACAAGTTAGTTGCTTTAGGGTCTATGCTGGCTCAAGCAATAAAGATGCAGTCTCAGCACTACTCATCAGTTCCTGACATGTAGCAAAAGCAACAGGAGTGTGTTAAGATACAAACAACCTCCTAGTATTTTTTTCTTTTGGGTATCAAGCATTACTTAAAGCTGAGAGCCAGAGGTGAGGAGTGCCAGACTGATGCACTGCAGTACTCTTTTCTCCATTACTGAAAGCGAGGTAAAATAAAACTCCATTAGCATTTAAAACTGGCTTTACAAGTGCTGGCAGTATGAAAGAAATCATATTATAAAGGGTGAATTTGCTACATTTGTTTTTTCTGGAACACACCAACGTTTTGGGGGGAGAGAGGAGGTATTTCTTCATCTTGAAGGCAGATAGCACAACTAACAGCATGACCGGTAGCCAAAAGATTTATTCCACTTTCCTTTCCCTGTCTGGGTACTGAGATAGAAAGATGAGTTTCTCAGCAAGTGAAGCTGACAATTTTTGTTCTTAGTCAAATGGCTGAGCTAGAGCAGAACACAGTGGAAAAGCAGTCCTACCACAGCTCTGTGCCTCCTCCAGTCCTCTCCAGTGACATCACTAGTCCCCATGCAAGCTGACAATTGTAACGCTTTCATCTTAAATATATATAGGTGCAATAACAAAGACTCTTGCTTTTTCAGGCTGAAGGATGCCTGCTAAGGTTGCCTGAATGCCATCCTACAGCTTCCTGCTGCCAGTGCTGGTTGACAGACACCAAGCCAGTTTCATTCATGAGATTGACACCAGGACTGAATCACATGGAAATTATTTTTTTTAGCTGATGGTTTTGTTTGCTTTGTTTTAAAGGCAGAATAAGTCAACATGCTAATTGCTACTCAAGGACTGACATTTGATCAACTGGGCAAATGTCAGGGGGACTTTTTTTATTGCAGAATGTGATACTTCAGCTTTGTATCCCAGTTACATTTGTCATTAGATTTTACAGTTTATTTTTCAGCAATAAGTTAGTCCCTTGAACTGGAGAGAAAAGGTAAATTTTGCACTGGGGTTGAGGTGCTAAGTTATTGCAGTTCCAGGTGGAGGGTTGTAAATAATTTCATGCCAAACAGCTTAGGGGTTTCGACAGACTTTTTGGAAGTCTTCTTTTCCCTTCTATTCCATATTGGGAATTTTGTTATTCATTGGAATTATTTTTTTAAATCTCTATTTTCCTTAGAGCTGTGTGTGTGGCTGATTTACAAGGAAATTTGCTTTGAACACAGACTTCTAATCAGCTGCTGTAGAGAAGTCAAGCCACAGTGACTAAGAAGAGAACATCGCTCATTACCCTAACCACTTCTCTAAGACAGGTTTGGATATTTTTCTTGCAAACATAAATCACTTGAACTGGTTGTCTTTGCACATTTAGGGATAAAAAACAAAGAGTTCCTGTGCACGCATACATGCATTGGCACAAGCAAACACTGTTCTATGTGTGTTTGCCTGCTCCTGAGCAAAGGACATTGTCTGATGTTTATGGACTCTGAAACCTTCCTTCAGGTATTACCAGCTCCTTTGCAGGTGTTTCAGTTGCCAGCAAGAGGTGCGAAGCTCTTCTCTCGAGTGCTCAGACAGCAGCTCTGCTTGCTCACGGCTCCTGATGGTTTGTGGTGCCAAGCTTATCTGTACATGTAAACTGATCTGCATGGACACTCTGAGGCTATGTAACAGCCACTTCGGAATAGCTCAGTGTTGGCAAGTTTGCATATGCACATAGGTATGTGTTTACAAAATGAGCCTTAATGTGGTTAGAATAACCTTTAATGAGAGACATAGGGAATCTTCCTCAGTCATTTCTATATTCTCTTGCCCCTAATCTGTTGTTGATTTGAGCCAGGTAAACAGTTTTATTCTACATGATTAAATGTTCCAAAGATAGTGCAGGGGAAGGAAGAACAAATGACATGCTTTGAAGAGAAATTTCATAATAAATTCAAACCAGCCCAAGTAATTCTACTGAAGAAAACTAGTCAATAGAAAAGCCACAATCAGTATTAAAGCCCGATGAATGAGTAGTAACACAGGAAAACTTACCCAAGTATACATCAAATTTTGGAAACAAAGTTTTGGGAACACCCAGGACAAGGATAATTCCTGTAGAAAGGATTCTCTTTTTACACAGAAGTAACATCAGTCTATAAATCTGCTTTGCTCTTAGAAATGTTTCCCATATGGATCTGAAGACATGTTAATATCCATATGTTCTGAGGTAATTCCTCATCCTCTGATCCTGTAGCAATCCAGGATATCAGATACAACACAGCCAAATGTTAGATGGGATGTTTATACATTTCTGTCTTGTGAACTGCTTTGAGGGAACTTTTATCTAACAATTCAAATGTTAAAGATTTTTTTTTTATCTAACAATATATTTCCTTTGCCCCCAAAGCATTTCCATTAAATTTAGCATGCCAGCTTCTTTCTGGGTTGAAGTCTTCTACATTACTTAAGGAAACACTTCAAAGCTCATAAGTGAAATTTAATGAAATTTGTGTTTTTAAAAGTATATCAGCCTTTGGGATTCTGGCAGGAAATTTATTAGCTTAAGTAATCTTTGAACATGCTCGTAGATAACTACATTTTGAATGATGAAATATGAATAACAGCATTACAGTCTTCAGTCATAAGGAAAATTATCATCACAAGGTATTAAAAGAAATCAATGCCTGTCAAAATTTAAATGAAACAACTAATTCACTGTGCTTGATCTATAGATTTAATATGAACTGGTAAATTATTTTGAACAAATCTGCAAAAATGTTCATGAAAAAAGATTAAACATAAGAAGATGTGCAGTTGCAGTTCACAAAATGAAAAAGACATTCTCTTTCTTCTAGAAGAGGTTCTTATAAAGGAAGAAAATTTGCTTTGTAGTGTGTTAGTGATAGCCCTGACTGCAGTGATCACAATATCGTGGAGCTTGGGATCCATCTGAGCACACTGAAGGGGAGTGCTAAGACAAAGTTTTTAGATTTTAGAAGAGCAAACTTTAGCTCACTCAGAACTCAGTTAATCAGGAGGGATTCTGTAGCAGGCTTCTGTGCAGGATAAAGGAGCTAGCAAGTGCTGAGAGATTTTCAACAATGCTTTCCTGGAAGCACGAAAACAGTCCATTCCCTTTAAAGTAAGGGAAGTAGTCAGAGCAAGAGACGCTCTTGTCTTAACTGCAAGCTTCTAAGTCTGTTCAAAATCAAGAGAAGTGTTCCAGAGATGGAAAAGTGGATGAATACCTTTTGTGAACTACAAGGGCATCTCCAAGTGCAATTAAAAAAGAGTGCAGAGGTGCAGTTAGAAAAGCAGAAGCTCAGTTAAAATTGAAATTGGCCAGAGATGTCAAAAACTTCAATAAAAGATTCTTCAGGTTGTAAACAACAAACAGAAATAGAAGGAAGATATTGGTCTGCTGTTAGCAGGAGAGGTGAATTAGTCACCAACAATGCTGAAAAGACAGGGGTATTCAGCATTTTCTTCACCTCTGTCTTTGCCAGAAGTATTGAGCCGCAGGTATGAGGAACAAAAATCCAGGTTGATGAAAATACAGGCCCTGTGAAGAAAGACTTGGCATGTGAACTATTACAGGAGCCTGGTCCCTACAAATCGATACTACCTGCTTGGTTGATGTGGGCAAGTGATGGGCATTGTCTACCTGGATTTCTCCAAGGTCTCTCCCACAGATTACCCCTACAGAAAGTGATGTTCTACCATCTACAGAAGTGATCTGTGTGGTGGGTAATGGTCCTTGAGGTCCCTCCCAACCTGGTATTCTATGATTCTGTACTGATAGCAGATTTGCTTATTTAGTAACAGATCTGAGATGTTCCTGGAACTCTATTTTAGGAAAAGAATTTTATATTTTGATGGACAGTGTCACAACTGTTAAGAGAAAAAACAAAATAAAAATCTTCCAGACCCAGCTTTGACAGCTTGTCCGATGTGAATATGAAGTATGGGATGGAGGTCAAACAATCTCAGGATATGTGTCTTCATCATAATGTGAGACCTCTTGATAGTCATATCATAGAATGAGTTAGCAGGGGATACTGGGGAAAAGGTGGCATTTGAGCAAACAGAGATGAATGATTGCTTTTTTGGTTGATTTGCTAGTTCTCCATTAAGCAGCACATTAATTTGAATTTTAAACATTCAAAATCAAAGCAAACTCAAAGATAAGAACTAACGTTAGACAACTATACAGCATAGGAGTTTTTCAACACTGAAATCTGGAGCAAGATCTCACTTTCAAGAATGAAGAATCATCCTCATATGATAAGACATTCACAACCATAAAGAAATCAGCACAAAACCTAATAACTGAATAGGCACAATTCATATATTGAAATCAAACGTGATAAAATTCTCCACTAATCAAGGAATGACCTTCTCACCAGTCTGTGCTGTTTCAGAAGGAATCAGAGCATGTCCAGATCTTTCCTGAACCTTTGCCTGCTTCATATGTTGCTTTGTACTTTGAAAGGAGCCTGTCTTCTCCATTGCCTTTTTATTTAGCTAGTCATTGAGAAAATGACAGTAGTAACTCCTAAACCAGTAATTTAATTTTTCAGTCATTGATCCATTTATTAATTTTTTTCTGAATGTTTTTAATAATATTTTTTGAATAATGTTTTGAATAACATGTGTTTTTTAAAGGCCAGATGCTGCGGGTATATTGGCCCCAGTGCAGATTCCTCTCAAAGCACAGAGAAGCCTCAGGGTGTAAATGGCAAAGACTTCTCCCAAGTCAGTTCCTGTTGGTGGCCCTGGAGCTGCCCTTGGGCCTGTTGTGTGATTAAGCTGCAGATGGTTGTCTGGGCTCCTTTAGCCTCCCAGTTACAATTTCTGTTAGTGTATCCAAGATTCTGAGAAAATTAAATTCTTTGGTAAAGGAGATATGGTTCAATTTGATTTTAAGACATCTATTTTGTTTAAATAAACAAAGTAAAGGTTGCAGTTAAATTCTTCTTAACAGGATTTCAGCAGAGGGCCTATTGAGGTCAAAGGAGGTACAGTCACATTTAGCACATGAAAGGAGTGACATCAACAGGGTAAAATAAGCCATGCTCATGTTCAGGTTCTGCATGTTTCCCTTTGAGTCAGATGTGTGCTATGCCCTGTCCAAACTGTGCTGTGCAGAAATCTCAGGGTACTCGTGTCTCACACATAGTAACTATTGATACCTTTGCAATTCCAGGGTCATAGTCTTCATCAAGACTGAGGCAAAGGCTGAAGAAAAGGAGTTCACCTTTATAAAAGTCAGCTGGACTTTTTAAAAAACCTGAGAGAGGTTTTCATCATGCTTCAAGTTGCAAAACTAGGGTTGCTGTTATAAAAGAAGCTCAACATATTCACTATGTCATTGTGCACTCTGCTGATAAATTTGCAGAGAAATGCTATCTATCCATTTAATCTGGTGGGCATTCAAACCTTGTGTAATACTTGGTAGAAATAATTGGGCTGAATAAAGCTTAATTATTTGTACTGAAGGAAAATAAAGCAATTCTCGCAGCAGCTATCGTAATTTTGGTAATAAAAGCAGGAAGGATTGTGCATGTGCTCTAGTCTTGGGAGCCATATACTCAGATGTATCAGAACAAATACCAGTACATGGTTTGGCATATTTTCTTCTCACTAATCACAGCTACAGTAGCGTCTGATTTTCTTTCCATCACCCTTTTCTTTCATCACTGTTTCCTGCAGTGCACCACCACCACCCAGCTTCCCCCCGTCTTAGATGTCACGTTGTACAGTCACATAGCAGTGACACACATCCACATCTTTACAAAAAGTGAGTTTTGCTAATGAATCTTTCTTCCAGTGAACAGGACACTAGCATTCCATTCTGTACTGAATTCATATCACAGCTAAAGAAATAGGTTGGGGGTGCTTGTTACGGTTTGCCAAAACAAGCAGGACAAAAGCAGCTTGTTCTTGCTGAAACAGAAAGAAAAAACCCTCTTCTGAGTTACATAGATTGCATTTGTTTCACAGGCCTGGGCAGAGCTATTAGTATCAAGAGCCTCCAAATGGCTGAGTGTGTTTCTCTGGGAATGTATGTATGAATGACTTAATTTCTTTAACATAGGAAGCTACTAGGTGCATTATTATCTTCCTGTAAACAGACAGGGGGCAACTAAATAATCAGCAAAATACAATCCTCTATTGGAGCAAGACTCAGCTTTTCTTTTTCTTATTCATAGTAACTGATAACTCATGAAAATTGTCTATTGTCAGACATACTCTGTCTGCCCTCTTATGGCTGATATAACTTCTCAAGATTTTCCATTTGAAAGCATCTCAGAAAAAGTATATTTCAAGAGAATACATTTGAAGATATCTAAGCCAACTCAAATCTCCAGGATCGGGAGGAACTGTAAAAACAAAAGCCCTATGGAAGAATTCACTGCAAGAGAACAGTAGGAAAGTAAGAAGTGGTGCAGGAAAAGCAGCAGGAGGAAGAGGAACACTTGCTGATACTTGCTAGTGGATACAAATGATTGCCACGCTCTCATCTTGGTCCAAGTTCCCATTGCTCTCCTGTGATAACTTCTCACACACTGTGTCTTATTCACACATTTTGTAAATAGAAACAGTGTTCAATTCTCTTTTGGGAAAACATTAAAAAATCCTGGTCCCCAATTTCTTTTCTGAGGTGAATTCTCAAAACAGAATGCAGAAAAGTCAGAGCAAGTAGTGTACTAAGTAACAACATGGCTAATATCTACCATGTGCTGTTCATTTATCTTTCCTAAAGGAAAAAATGAGCTCTTGGGAGCATTTGCTCCCTTGTTTGGTTTAAAAAATTGCAAAAAAATAAAATTGCATGTCTGCTGTGGTGTCCTGGGTAGCTCTTTGCCTACTCTCTGCCTAATTTAGAAACACTATAGGGCTCTCAGCAAGGATTCATCTGGCACCCTCTTCTAGCCTAGTGCCTTTCATTGATGACTCTTCATGTTATGGGTTATAGAAACAAATGCCTGTGTTTGTGATTTAGTCAAATAGCTTCTCTTAGTAAAGAGTTCAGGTGATAAGAAGGAAGAGTTCTCAGTGCTCTTATGTATCTTTGACGTGTCTCCTCACATGGTTTTGGCAAGCAAAAAGATTTTCTCAGGAAAAGAAGGGAGGTTTTACCTGAAAATCAGTGTTACCTATGACACTGTGTGCCCTTATAGTCGCTCAGAATCAGTCTGCCATAGACAGATAGCCCAGAGCAAGACTTTAGCAATCATAGAATCATTGAACAGTTAGGGCTGGAAAGGACTTTAAGATCATCTAGTTACAGCCCCCCTGATATGGGCAGCGACACCTCACACTAAACCATGTCACCCAAGGCTATGTCCAACCCAGCCTTGAATACCGTCAGGGTTGGAGCAATCACAGCTTCCCTGGGCAACCCATTCCAGTGCCTCACCACCCTTACAGGAAAGAATTTCTTCTTCATATCCAATCTAAACTTC